>WYEA01003083.1:0-18619 GCA_033558465.1 Alcedo atthis
GGTTTTCCCCTCAGCTCCCGTTTCCATGAGGCAGCCAAACCTCGGCGCGGGAACAAGCCCGGGCCTGGCGGGGCTGCCTGGGGGGGCCCCGACGTGCCCCCCGCGCTGGGAATCGCCTCAGCAGCGTCCCTGGAGCCCCGACTGCCACCAGCCACAGGTACCGGGGGGCTCGTTTCACCCCCTCCGTGGGGTGGGTGACGGTGGGGGGGGCTGAGGGTACAAACCTGTCCTTAGTGGGGGCTCAGAAACCTCCTCCCGGGCTGTGATTTCTCTCCTGGGGGGGGTCACTGTGCTACCGAATGTGCTGCTGGGCATCTGCTTCCCTGGCTGGGGGGACACTGTGGGGGCTGGTGAGCTGCTGGGGGGTACTGGGTGGGGGGCAATGGGCTACTGTGGGGGAAGAGGAGGCAGGGGAAGGTGGGGAGGGTTGTACGTGTGCTCTGAAGTTGCTCAGCTAAGACAGGGCTGTGCTCCCCCCAGCTGGGTGTACCTGCACCCCCAGTACATCCCAGATTAACCCCAGTATTCCCCGGCTCAATCCCGGTACACCCCACCAAAATTCTAGTAAACCTTAGCTCATTCCAAGCTCACCTCCAGAACACTCTAGTCCACCCTCAGCACACCCCAGCTCAACCCCAATGCACCCCAATTCAACCCTAGTCTTCCCCAGCTTAATTCCAGTTTGCCCCAGCTCAATCCCAATACATCCCAGCTCAAACCCAGTACTCCCTAGCTCCGTTCAGGCATGCCCCAGCAGACACCAGCTAAATCCCAGTATACCCCAGCTCACCCCCAGTCTCCTGGGGACTGTCTGTGCCAACAGTCCCCGTTCCTGAGCTGTTGAGGTGCAGCTGTGGCCATTTCCCCAGGCTCCTGGGAGCTCCTGTCGCCCGGTGGGCTGAAGGACAAGCTGGTGCTGGTTGCAGGGCTGACGCCGGAGGGGTAAAGCCCGGGGGGAGCGGGACCCCGAGGGCCCGGCTGGCAGATTTGTTTTCTGCTGGAGAACCAGCTCGACGCGTCCCGATTCACAGCCAAACAACGGCGGCAGCTGCGGCTCCGCCGGGCACGCCGGGCCCCTTGCCAGGATCCCTGCCAGCCGCGCCCGTGCAGCGCCGGTGGCCGCCAAGGGGGCCCGAGCGCTGGGCGATGCCACCAGCGGGCTCCTCTTGCCTTCCTCCTCTCCCTTGCCACCCCCTGGTACAGCTGAGCCAGGCCTGAAGAGCTGACCCTGGCGCCGCTGCTTCGTCCTCCGGTAACGAGGAGCTGGGGTCCTCTCCGTGTCGTCCCCGGGGCTGTCGGGTCGAGGAGGATGATGCTCAAAGGGTGCCTTGCTCCTGGGGAGGGGGTTTATGGGGTTGGCGGCGGTGGGGGGGGGAGCTACAATTTGAATTCCTGGTGTTGATCCCTAAAAGCAACCAGCCTGTGAAGGCACGTGGAGCAGAGCTGGGTGCTGAGGGCGGGTGGCCCTGCTGGGGCTCACAGGAGGCATCCAGCGGGGTGACTGGAGCCGGTGTTGGGAGGAAGGTCCTGGCTACATAGGACAAAACCCTTCTGAGAGCTGCCAGATGTTCTCTGGGGGTGCTCCCCCACCGACCAGGAACGAGCTGTTACGGGAAGCAGCCAGGACATCAGGGGTGGGGATATTTATTGGATTTTTTGGCAAAATTGTTCTTTTTGCACCCTTTCATGCTCCACCCCCACCCCTCCCCCCCCACGCTAAAGTGAGTTGTTTGGTGCCAGAACCTAGAAATCCCACCAAGGAGGTGAGCCATGGGTATTTTGGGAGTGCCTGGGGAGATTCAGAAGAGATGCTCCCCCATGCTACTGGCTCTTTTCCACAGCCAGCCCATCCCTTTGCTGCGATGTGTGCCAGGTATTTTTACCTCACCGTGCCACACGTTTACCCTCCACCCACCCTTAAATCATTAAAATTCAGGTAGAATCTGGCAGGAGGGGGTGGGATGCTCAGGTTGGAGTCACTGTCAGTCTCCCTTCTCTGCTGGTGGTACGGTGTTGATGTCATGCTTGACAGGAAAAAAAATAGTCTGAAAAAAAAAAAAAAGAGAGTTTAAAAATAATTTGGGGTTTCCTGCCAGGCTGGGGCAGGTTAGAAGGTGCTGCTGTGCTCCCCCTGTACTGGGCACTGGGGAGGCTGCCCCTCAAATCCTGGGTTAAGGTTTGGGCCACTCAGTTCAGGAAGGACACTGAGGGGCTGGAGTGTGTCCAGAGAAGGGCAACAGAGCTGGGGAAGGGTCCTGAGCACAAGTGTTGTGAGGAGCAGCTGAGGGAGCTGGGGCTGTTGAGCCTGGAGAGAAGGAGGCTCAGGGGAGCCTCCTTTCTCCTCACAGAAAAGGAGGCTCTCCACAGCTCCCTGACAGAGGTTGAAGGCAGGTGGGGTTTGGTCTCTTCTCCCAAGGAACAAGAGACAGGACAAGAGGAATTGGCCTCAGGTTGCCCCAGGGGAGGTTTAGATTGGATCTGAGGAACAATTTCTTCCCCACAGGAGCTGTCCAGGGCTGTCCCAGGCTGCCCAGGGCAGTGGTGGAGTCCCCATCCCTGGAGGGGTTTCCAAGGCATGGAGCTGTGGTGCTGAGGGCCATGGGGTAGCGGTGCCCTGGTTTGCTGGGTAATAGTTGAACTTTGATTTTCAAGGTCTCTTCCCATTCCCTGGAATGATTCTTTGCTTCTAAGAGCAGGCAAAGGGCCCCCCACCCGACCTGCAGCTGGAGAGGTCAGTGTAACTTTCACTTTCCAGTTATGTGAAGACGAAACTGGGGCTGACCTGGTTTCAGGAGGTGCTGGATGCAATGGATGATTCCCTTGGAGGCAGGTGGTGCTGTGCCCCCAGGACCAGTGTCCCACGGAGGCATCATCCTCAGCATCCCATGGCCAGTGTTTCAGGGCTGCTCTGGCAGGGCTGTGTGTGGGGGGTACAGTTTCCTGACCTATTTTACAGCCAGCTTCCAGAAAGTGTGTCAGAAGCTGAGAGCATCTCGGGTGGGGCTCAGCAAGGCAGGGACATCAATTGCCAGAGGGATTTACCTTTTTTAAAAAAATTATTTTCTGGATTTGTCAATTCTCTGTCTAGCTTTGCCTTTTTTTTCTTTTTTTTTTTTTCTTTTTTTTTTTTTTTATTTACCCATTTTTCCCCCGTATTTTCCCATATTTTTACCACTTTTTCTGGCTAGTATTGCCCTTTTTGTTGTTGTTGATCGATTTACCCTTTTTTTCCCCCTGGATTTACCCCTTTTCTGTCTGGCTTTGCAAAGCAGGCAGTGATGCTCCAGGAGCTCAGCTGCAGCCCAGGGCTCACTTCACCTTCCCAGGTTTTACTTCCAGGGGAAGAAGGGAAACACAGGCGGGTTTTGGGGAAATGAGTAACCTGCTGTTTCCCTGCTCCCTTGTCCCTGATGCTCTCCCCTTCACACTCCTCATCACCTCTGCGCTTCAGAGCAAGGAGAGGTGTCCCGTGAGCTGCTTCATCCTGCTGCCTCCAGCCAGGGGCAGGGGATGGTGATGTCAGAGGAACCTCTATAATCTGGAAAAGTGGGCACATGTGAACTTTCTGAAGTTCAACAAGGACAAGGTTCAGGTCAAGTCCTGAGCCTGGGTTGGGGCAGGCTCTGGTATCAACATAGGCTGGAGGATGAAGGGAATGAAGAGCCCTGAGAAGGACTTGAGGGTGAAAAGCTGGGCATGAGACAGCACCGTGTGCTCACAGCCCAGCAGCCACTGGCACCCTGGGCTGCACCCAGAGCAGCGTGGGCAGCAGGGAGAGGAGGGGATCCTGCCCCTCTGCTCTGGGGAGACCCCCCTGCAGGGCTGGGTCCAGCTCTGGAGTCCTCAAGTGTCCGTAGTGACAGGATGAGGTGTGATGGTTTAAAACTAAAAGAGGGAAATGTGAAGTAGAGAGAGAGAAGAGCTTTTTTTATGCCAAGGGTGTTGAGAGCCTGTCCCAGGCTGCCCAGAGAGGTGGTTGCTGCTCCATCCCTGGCACCATCCCAGCTGAGGTTGGCTGGGGCTCTGAGCACCCTGCTCTGGGTGCAGAGGTCCCTGCTCCCTGCAGGAGGGGGATTAGAATAAGATGGTCTTTAAGGTGCCTTCCCATCCAAAGTGTTCCATGATTCTGTGTTTCCATTTCAAGCACACCCCTCAGAACTGCCCTCAGGCAGTTCCCACTGAGGGGAGTTTGGAAGCCTGTGACACCCTTGGAGGAAGAAAGAATGTGTAGGAGATATAAAGCCGTCTGAGCAGCCTGCAGCGAGGCTGAAGTACCATCCCAGCTGCCTAAACATGAAGCACTTTGAGATTTGAATCACTGGCAGCAGGAAGAGGCTCTGAAGAACCTTTTCCACCCTTAGATTTTGATGACTTTGCAAGATTCAACTTGATTTCTGAATGTTGCCCGGGGCCTGGCTCGTTTGAATGTTATTTGCATGTTGTGTTTACCAGCCTGGGCTCCCCTGCAAGATCTTGAAAATGAAACAGCTTCATCTTCCCAAAGCAAGACCTTTGCTGCTGCTGACCTGATGGGCCTGAGCCGAGGTGAAGTGCCGGAGTTTCGGTGGGAGGCGCGTGGGGTGCGGTGCTGCCGGGAGCCGTGGCTCGGTAGGATTCCAGGACTCTGCTTCTGCTTTTGGGCATTTTCAGCTCGCTGAGGATTCGTGTCAGCAAGTTCCTGTGAGAGTTTATGGCGCTTTCGATTCCCGGCCGAGAGCAGTGCTGGCTTTGGCAGTCCCAGGCAAGTTGGTCCTGGGCTCATCTGCCAGGCTGGGTCTGTCCCCGAGGTCCTGCAGGGATGTTGGGGGGCAGTGACCTGATCCTGGATGGTGACAATCTCAGATCCTTTCTTAGTTCGTCAGAAAGGGGTAAAAATCATCTTGGTGTGAGGCTGGTGGGCCAATGCAACTGGGAGCATGGTGGGCAATGGCCACCCCTGTTCCCACTATGACCTGGCTCTGTGTCCCCAGTGCTCGCTGTGACCTTCATGGTCAGGGCTTGCTGCCCTCCCAGGGAGTCCACAGGGCTCCTGGGGGGATAAGGGTGCAGCAGCCACTCATCTGTTCATCCTTTGGTCACTAGTGACCAGGGCTTGGTGCACCAGTCCCCGCTGCAGCCGCAGGGAGCTGTGCCCCACTGTGCCACTTTCTGGGGACCACCCTCCCCGTTTCTTCCTTCCTCTCTTGCCAAAGGCCCTGCCCCATCCTGCCATCAGCTGGGGCCTGGCCGGCAACGGTGTCCGGCTTCTTCCCCCCCTGCAGCAGCTGTGGTCAGCGCTTCTCTGCCCTGCTGAGATAGCACAAGTTCTGCTGAGGCCGGAGAGCCGCGAGCGAGCCGCGAGCGAGCCGCGAGCGAGCGGTTATTGCAACACGTCCCGCCGCGCGCCGGGCTCCTAACGCCCTCCTCGACTTCTCAGAGAGTTCCTGATCGCCGAGGTGGTGTTTGAGGAAGTCCTTGGGCAGGCAGAGACCCCTCCACCAAACCTCCACCGCACCATCCGGGGGAGCTGGGCACGGGCCGCAGGGGTGCTGACCACCGCTGAGCTGAGGTACTCACTTCGCCCGCCTTCATTGGCCTTCCTTGATCAACCAGCCCAAGGGCCTGGGAAAGGGGAACGCTGGGGTGCAGGCAGCATTTGCCCCCCACTTGCTGGTGTCAGAGGAGGAAGCGGGATGGGAATTGAAGCGGACAAACTGGTGATGCATGCCTGATGGGCTCCCACGGCTGTTTTCTTCTTGTCCTGAAGGGATGGGGAGGGAAGAGCTGTGGGGCAGCCGTAGGTTGGCTGCTGGTGCCTGGGGATGGTGCTGCCGTGAGCTCGGCTGTCACCAGACCTGCTTGGTGCAGCTTTGCCACCGACAGCTCCAGTCAGACCACTTGACTCCTTGGCACCCTGTTAGGGCTAATGAGGATTTACCCAGGTGCTGCGTGTTGCTGCCTCTGTGCTGGTCGTGGCTTTGCTGGAGCTGCTGAAAGCAGCAGAGTCTTCTGCCACCCCCAGTCAGAGCCCACCACCCTTTACGTTGCACGCACAGCTTGTTAATCTAATGAGCCTGGCCCTCATTAGTGCCGTGCAGGCTCCCACTGCCTGTGGCCAGTTGCTTGGTGCTGCTCAATGGCTGATGCACTGCTGGCAAGCAAAGCCAGGGAAAGACTTCAGTGTGGGAATGGTGGTGAAGGGGAGGACATGGCTCTTTTCTTGCTTAATTCTTCTTTGGGTCTGGGTACGGGGTAGCCCCGGAGGCTGGAGGTGCTGGTACAGGGGTGGGGAGAGAGTCCCCTGCACCCTTAGTGGAGACTGAGCCCCAGGAGCCTGGCACAACGCAAGTGGACAGGGAAAAAAGAGCATCCAAAATCCTCAGCTAAATCGGGGGCATCTGAACAGGTCTGGTGAGGATGGGGCAGTGGTGGGAATCACAGGATCATAGAAATGTCTGGGTTGAAATGGACCTCTAGAGGTCATCTAGTCCAACCCTGCAACCATGGGAACCCCCTGAAAATGCCACCAGCACCCCTGTCTGAGAGCAGAGGGGGTATCTGAGCCCCTTGGGGATGATGGGGACCATTCCACGTCACCCCCAGGTTCCTCCATCTGCAGGATCATGAGACCAAGGGCAGTGTATGCTTGGGATGGGACGGGTGAGGGCTGTCCCCAGCTGGGACAATGCTGTGTTTCAGCATCCCAGCTCGTGCTCCCAGTTTGCAGGCAACTGCCTGATCCCTGACTAGCTCCCTGCCCCTCGTCACGCTGCTCTTACAGCCTTTAAGTCTCTTACAAAACAACCTCGGTGGAGTTGCCTAATCCTGGGGAGGAATGCAGAGGGTAAGCACAGCCCAGGATTTGTGAGCCCAGAGGTGTGGCAGGGGCCAGGGCCGGGGTGATCCTGGTGTTCCTCAGGGTTGATTTTATTGCTGGAATTCCCTCATGTTTTGTTTTAGACAGAGGTTAAATGATTAATGACTGGAGAAGGGAACCCGGCGAGGTGCTGATGAATTATTTACTGGGTGAGGGAGTTGGAGAGCGATGGTTGGCTCTGTTCCTCAGACCTGGTGACCAGCAGCGAGGTCCTGTGGCCACCTTGGTGCTCCAGCAGCATGTTCGTGGTGCTGGTGGCGAGTGGATTCGAGGAGCTGGTGGGTCATGGTGTGTTCCCACCACCTGGCACCCCAAACTCCCATGGCTGACACCTACGGTGACTTCTTGGGGACACACATGAGACCCTCCTGGCTGGTGCCACCATGCTCCTCCATGAAGTTTACCCTCTGAAGTGTGTCACAGGGGATGAGCTGCCTGCACAGGCAGAACCCACATCCTATGACACCTCTGTCACCCAGTGCTGTCACTTGTCTATTTTTATTAGCAAATTGGATTTTTTGTAATCTGTGGAGCTCCTTGGATTTTCTGCTGCTTCAGGGATTTTTGCACTGCTGGTCGGGTTTAATGGGACGAGCAGGGTGACTGGGGTGCTGCTGGTTTCTCTGGCACAGATGGCAAAGAGATGCAGGGAGCAGCTAGTCCTGGGGTCCCCATTGCTCCTTCCCCATCAGGAGTTGGACACGGGGCTTTTGCATCCTGAGCAAAGCCAAATGGTGTTGGGAGGCGCTGGGGGGTGGCTACCACAGCTGGAGCCCTGTGGCAGTGCTGGGATATCTGTGTCTGGAGCCGTGGGGGCTGCTGGGTGAGCTCCACTGTGGGATCTCACACTGCCGTGGGGGTTTGCCAGGCTCGGCTGTGCCCGGTGAGTGCCAGGGAGGGTTTGATTCTTGCCCTGCCACAGCACTTTGCCAGCGTTCGGCTGAAGTGGCAGCTGCTCAGCTGTCCCCGTTGCCAAAACCACAAGTGCCAGCCGGAGGGGTTGAAGCTGCCTGAGTCAGAGCAAATGTGACTCTGACGGGCAGATTTCATGATCAGCCTATTTTCAGCACCAGGAAATCCTCTGGCTCCTCTTTAGCAGGTCTAAAAAAGCCTCCAGCAAACCCAAAATTAGATGTGAGCTGGTGTCACCAGCAGTGCCACAAGGAGTGTCTGGGAGGACCTGAAACATCGATAGAGTCCCCCCATGTTCCCCTTCCACCCAGTCCCTGGGTGCCCTGAGGGTGCTCTGCCAGGCAGGTGTACCCCAGGGTGCTGTGCCACAGTGATGGGTGCAGGGCCAGGCTGGGAGCTGGGAGCAGTGCCCTGGGGGGACATGGAGGCTGCAAGGAGGGGTTTGGTGGAGTTTGGGTCGGGGTCTTCAGCACCAGCACCTTGGCACCTCCTGAGCTGGGGAATGGTGAGCAGCAAGGACTGTGTTTGCATGCACTGATCAGGATCTGGCCCTTCTCCTAAAGCCCTGAGCTCACCCCTAAACCACATTTAAGACTGACCAAGGACCAGTCAGGCTGCGAGCTTGGGCTTGCTCACTCTGAGCAATGGGAGACATTTTGGGGCATGTGGACCATCCTTCTGGAGACTGTGTGTCCTTCTTCCTGCACAGGGTCACACCCTGGGGGGGGCTGAGGTCCTGGGGGACACCTTCCCAGAACTAGGTGTCCAGGCCCCACTGGCTGACTGGGATATCCCACTGCACATCGGCACTGTCACTGCTCTGTCCTGGTGGCTTCATTTGGCTCCCTCTTCCCACCTACACTGGGAAATCTTAACCTGGGGACCCTGGGATTCAACCAGCACATAGTTTAGGACTGATATATGAGCCAGCATGTGACCCAGTGGCGGAGGACAACAGTGTCGTGGCTTGGATCAGCACACCTCAAATCCTGGGGTCAGTTTTGGGCTCCTGACTCCAAGAAGGACATTGAGGGGCTGGAGCGTGTCCAGAGAAGGGCAACAGAGCTGGGGAAGGGTCTGGAGCACAGGTGTTGTGAGGAGCAGCTGAGGGACCTGGGGGTGTTGAGCCTGGAGAAAAGGAAGCTCAGGGGAGACCTTCTCACTCTCCACAAATCCCTGACAGGAGATTGGAGCCAAGTGGGGTTTGGTCTCTTCTTCCAAGGACAAAAAAACGGACAAAAGGAAAAGACCTCACCTTGCACAAGGAGAGGTTTATATTGGACCTGAGGAGCAATTTCTTCCCCACAGGGGCTGTCCAGGCCTGTCCCAGGCTGCCCAGGGCAGTGGTGGAGTCCCCATCCCTGGAGGGGTTTCCAAGCCATGGAGCTGTGGTGCTGAGGGCCATGGGGCAGTGGTGCCCTGGCAGTGCTGGGTCAGTGGTCGGACTTGATGATCTGAAAGGTCTCTTCCAAGCAGGACATTCTGAGATTCGATGGTCCTCACTCTGAGCTCATCCCTGTTATCTCTATCCCCAGGTCCTGATGTTGTCCTGAGCCTCGCCGGGTACACGATATGCACTGAGAGTCGCGGGGTCTCTGTGACCAGACCCCTGCCATGGAAGAAGGGGGGTCTTTGCCGGTGGCTGCCTGGCTAGCAGCCCTCCACCTGGACCAGTATGTGGACACCTTCCAGCAGAGCGAGCTGTGGACGGTGTGGGACTGCCGGGCGCTGACGGATGAGACCCTCACTGGGCTCGGCGTGGTGCTGCCCGGCCACCGCCGCCGCATCCTTCTGGGACTCCAGAAAGCCTTTGCCGAGAGCACCTCACCCACTGGCATGCCCCAGCCTCCCGCCAGGAGACCCGTGCCCATGAAACGCCACGTTTTCCGCCTCAGCACCGCCACGGTACCGGAGCGGCCGGAGCAGCCGGAGCGGCCGGAGCCCCAGTGTCCGGCGGTGCCTGGGGGGTCCCCGCTGCCGGAGCCAAAGGCGGGTGTGAGCTCCACCCAGCTGCCCCCACCCATCCCTCCCAGGGTGGGTTGTCGCCCTCCCCTCAAATTCTACCCGTCGCTAACGAGTGGCAGCCCTGAGCCCCTCTCCGCGCCCCGCAACCGCGCTCCAGCCCCAGAGGTGCCACCAGCCCTCCCAGAGAAGCCCCCTGATGAAAGCAGGCCCAGACCCCCGCTACCACCGCTGCCGGCCAAGCGTCACCAGCTGGAAACCAAGTGCCAGTCCCTGAAGACCCCCCCAGCCCCCAGCCGCCCACCGGTGCTGCCCCCAAGGGCCGTGTCCCAGAGGAGGTAAGGGACCTGAGAGTGGGGGGGGAGTTGAGCTTGGGAGTGCCCTGAGGTGGCAGGGTCTCTGCGGGGGACTGATGTGATGTGGGTGAGACCCGTGGGTGGGTGCACATGGTGATGGTGTGGATTGCCTGGGGATGCCCACACCCTCCCAGCCCCATCACATCTCTCTGGGGTACCCAACCTCCCACCCACATCACATCTCCTGGGCTACCTGACTTCCCCAAGCCCCATCACATCATGGGGACAAAACGTTGTGGGGTGGTGGGTGACAAGAGGAGCTGTGGCTGCTCTTGTCCAGGACAGCGGTGCCTTCTGGTGTCACACTGTCCCGGTGCATGTAGGACATGAGCTTTGTTCCCACCCCTTTTGGGGGTGCGTGGGAAGGTGCGGGACCAGCGTGGGGGTGGCCAAATCCTGACCATGGATTCTGTGTGTTCCAGGGTCTGTGGCATTTTTCTCTTCCAGCTTTGATACCCCACTCAGGGGGACAGATGTGGCCACCCCAGTCACTTCTGACTGGCTCGGTTTGGCTTCTGCTCCCCCATCCTCCCCCCCAGTGCCTGGCTGAGGCCCGAGGAACTTGTCACATGCTCTGAGAGCAGGCAGCAAACCACAGCAGGGTGGTGGGGGAGGTGGGGTGGCGGGTGGTGGATTGTGAGGATGTGGCCGGATGACACCAGAACAGGCTAGAGCTGGGTGATGGCAGCTCTCACGGTCCCCACCTTGATGTCATCCCCAAATCGTTTCGTGTGTGTTGCCCTCAAGACCCGCAGCACCTCCCTGCAAGCACTGGGCTTGCTGCACCAGGCTGGTTTTGCTGCAGCTACCAGGGCATCACCCCCACCCCCGTCCTATACCCGCCTCTCCCCCAGTCCCTGTTCTGATGCTGCTACATCAGATTTGTTTTTAGGGGGAGGTTGGGAGGAGCCCCTGGGTGCAAGCACTTTCCTGGGGTGATGTGGTGGCTGCAAGATGCTGGTGGATGCGTGGCCCCACCCAGCCTCCCAAGGACCCCCCAGAGGATGTGCTGCTGATGCTGGGGTGAGGAGGAGCCTGTTTTCTGATGGGGGGGGCAGAGCCTCGCCGCTGGGGTTGGGTGTGTGTGGGGTTGTTTGCCCCATCTCTGCAGCCCCAGAGGGATGGTGATGGATGAGCCACCTCCCCTCTGCCCTGAGGTGTCAGGATGGGAACGGGGGGGATGGCGGCTGTACCTGCCCCGCACCACAGCATCGTTTTGGGGGCAAAACCCCTCGTTCGGGTGAGGTGAGCAGAGATGCCCCCACCTTGCCCCTGCTTTGCCCCAGCCTGGCGCTGATGCTGCGCTGGGGAGGGGGCTTGGGCCGCTTGGAGGGAGGCTGCTGGCACCCCATGAGATGGGCAAACCCCGCTCCCTCCCCGAGCACCGCCCGACAACCTTCCTTCTGGCAGCCCCCGGGGCACTGTCCCCATCCCCGCATTTCTGCACCGCCGTGCTCCCGAAAACTCGCCCTCCCCGGGAACCCTTTGGCCGTTTTCGCTCGGGCGGGGAGGCCACCGCTGGCGGCCGCCAGTTGAGCGGCGGAGACGCAGCAGCGGCTTCGGCCAACTCAGGAAGTTTTTGCTTGCGAGCGACGCAGGAAGTGCCGGGGGGTGCCGGGGGCTGACGAGCTCCCGCCGCTCCCCGCCGCTCCCCGCCGGCATCCCCGGCCCGGCCTCGCCCGGACCCTCCCCGCGCTGCCGCCTTGGCCTAGGCTGGGGGTCCGCAGGGCTGCCCACCCCAGGTAGGGATGGCGATGGCGCCGCCGCCGCGCTGGCGAGGGTCTGGCGCGGGGAACAAGCGCCGCCGGCGGTGCCGGGTACGGGGCCCGGCCGTGCGTCGGTTCCGCTCCGTCGGGTGTTTCCTCCCCTCCCGAGGGTCGAAGAGGGGCCGGGAACGGGGAGAGCTGCTGGCACGGGGGTGACTGGGTAGATACCAGGAAGAATTTATTTCCAGAGAGGGTGGTTGGGCATTGGAATGGGCTGCCGAGAGAGGTGGTGGAGTCCCCATCCCTAGAAGTGCTGGGGGACATGGTTTAGGGACCCTGGCAGTGTAGGGTTAATGGCTGCACTTGATCATCTTGAAGGTCTCTTCCAACCAAATAATTCTGTGATTCCATGACTGGTGGCACTGCGGGGCATGGGAAAGGAGCGGTTGGCAGGGAAAGGTCCCCGGCAGCCCTGGCTTCCCTGGAGAGGGAAGCTGGAGTGTCACGGCATTCCCGAACATCCGTACACAGAACCCTGCTGTGCCACCGGACCCCGCTGGAGTCCCTGCGCTCTGCTTTCTGCTTTCTATGCACGGGTGTTTCCACCACCCCCTGCCCCCCACCTCGGGACGGGTACCCGGACCCAATGGGTGGCCCAGGGTGGGGGTCCGAGGAGTCTGGGAAGTGCTCGGGCTCAGCCAGGGAGCATCTTGTGGTATGGGTGGCTCCAAAAGCAGGTGGATTGTGCCTGTGTTGCCCTGGTGGACACGGGCATGTGTCAGGTGGTGCCCAGTGCTGGCGTGGCAGTGGGGAGGCTTTGCTTCTACCAGAGCTGCCCGTGGGACAGGGATCCGCCCCCAGAACTGTAGCTGGGGTATGTCTAAAGCAGCGCGTGGTTCCTTCAGGGGATGTACACAGAGGGGCATTTAGGTGGGCACATCCATGAGTCACCCCGCAGTGGCTCCTTGATGCTGGGTGGCACATGCCAGGGAGCTCCTGGGGTGCCCAGCCTTGATGGGGTGCACCGGGGTGACCACTGGCTGGACCCCAAGGAGCCCCATAGCTCCTGAGGTGATGCTTGCCCATGTTGGGATGATGCCTGCCTATGTCTGAAAGCTTTCCCACGTCTGGTGTGATGCTTGCCTGGATCTGGATGGGTGATGCTTGTCCATATCTGGATGATTCTCACCCATATTGGGGTGGCCCATGTCTCACTGATGCAGGGAGAAGGACACGCTGGTATGGTGGGGACCTTCTCATGGTGCTTCCTGGGATTTTGGGGGTGACACCGCCCACCTGGCTCCCCTTGCTTCAGGCTGCACCGCTGTGGTTCCCAGCGCTTCCTCCCTGCTGCTTGTGGTGTGGGCTTTGGCTGGGGCTCCCCCAGGGAGGACCTGGTGCCCACACCATCCTGCCCAGCCCCGCAAGGAAATGGGCCCCGTGGAGATGGCATTTTGCAAGGGCAGCAGGAGGCTGAGCTGCAGGGGCCACGTCAGGTGCTGAGGTTGCTGAGGGCAAGTGTTGTGCTGTGGTTTCCTCCATGCTGTGGTCACCTCCCAGGTCCCCCTAGTCCTCCATGACCCCACCATCCCCCCAACCCTACAGGATCCTAAAATTCCCCAACCCTCCAGGGTCCCACTGCTCTGGAGCACCCCAAGCATCCCTGTGCCATCCCTGTGCCTTGCTGGATGTGGGATGTCCACCACCTTGAGAGCCCATCAAGCCACCTCCAGTGGGGTGATCACAGCCGCTGTGTTTAACACTGGGTCCTTCTCACCAAAGCTCCAAAAAGTTTCCACATCTGATGCCTACTCCATCCTCCCCAGCCCACGGGGCCAAGCGAGGGGCTGCAAACCCCAGACCCAGCAGGAGGGCCCAGCAGCAGTGCTCATGTCTGCACCCTGCTCATGGGGTGAGCCTGTTGATCAGGGCACCCACGTCCAGATGATGGTCTGGGGTGCAGAGCAGATGCCCTGAGCAGCTGGTGACAGGTTGAACCCTGGTGGGGGGTGATGTGGAAGTACAGTGAGTGGTGTTCAAGAAGGTGATGGCAGAAGGTTCTTTCTCTGCATTTGCCCAGGTCTGGCACAGCCTGGTAAACCCAGGGGTGGTGGCGCTGGCCTTGGCAGAGGTTTGGTTTTGGGGTGGCATTGTCTGTGGGATAGAAGCCCCTCCCTGCACCCCCAGCCTTGGGCAGTGGGGGCCCAGCTGAGCCGTTGTTGGTGGGGAGGAGGACAGCAGATAAGGGCACTTCTCTAATGGCAAACGTTGCACTGATGCCTGGCCAGATGATGCTGATCTGGCCTGCATCATGAACACCATTTGAAGGCTGCAGAGGGGAGGGTCAGGGAGTGCAGAGGCACCCACAGAGCCGTGGGGGGGTCAGGGGGCCACCGGAACATCTCGGGGGTGACCTGGGGAGCGGGCAGATCACGGAGGAACTGGGGTGTTATCTGTGCCTGGACTCTGTGGCTGCCCGACCTGCCGGCCCTGGGGAGGGGGAAGGGAAATGCCATCCCCCATGGCCAGGAAGATGCATCCCCAGCTGGATTCTTGCTGGGGGCTCTGGCTTGTGCACCGTCACCTCACCGTCCCTGGGCCCCTGCACCCCTGGGTGCCAGCATCGCTCCAGCGAGCCCCGCACTGCTGGGATCAATGCTGCTGGCCTGGGCTGTGGGCCAGCTCGCTGCCCACGCTCCCCTGCCCACGCTGCCCTCCCTGCCAGCATTCCCTAATGTATGGATGGTTGTGGCTGGTTCCCATGGAAATGGCTGCTGAGAAATGAGGTCAGCCTGACCCAGAGGAGAGCCAGCGCTTCAAGTCCTCCCCCTGCTCAGGCAGCTGAGGGAGAAGTTTCCTCTCCGCAGCTCTCCCCAAGCACAGGGAAGGGTCTCAGCACTTGCTGTGGGGCTGGGGGAGTCACCAGGGACTGGGGTTGGACATCCCCAGAGACCAGCGTGTGCTGGTGGCAACCTTGGCCGTGCTGAACGTCCTCCAGGCTTGGCTGTGGGGCAGTGCTGTGGGTTTGGTGCTCTGTGGGTTGGGTCGTGCACCCACTGTTCTGGTTTGGGGCTGTGGTGGGAGTTGGAGAGGGCAGGGATGGGGCTGGTGGCTTCAGTACCAGATTGGACTCGATGATCTTAAAGGTCTTTTACAACCTGAATGATTTGATGATTCTATTTGGGGCTCGGCCCTGGGGCTGTGATGTGTTCGGGGTGGGTGCAAGCAGGGCTCTGTCCTCCCCTGGACTTCAGGACTGGTCAATCAGGTGCTTTATGTATTTATAGCCTGAAGAAACTTCCTTTTAATTTCCTGCCCTTAAAAACACCATAACCCCAGAGGTTTCTATTTATTGCCTGGCTGCCTGTGGTTCTCGGGAAGGCAGGAAAGCAAGTGAAGAGCAAGAGGCAGGAGCAGCCAAGCCTGGCTGCTTGGGGGGCTCTGCAGGCAGGAAGAGACTCCCCAGGGGTCTCTCTCCTCCTCTAGCCAAAGTTTTGTGGCTGGGGGGCACAGTGTGGGGCAGTGACCCAGGAGAAGCTTCCTTTCCCGAGGACTTCTTGCTGACCCGGGGTCTCCTGTGCCCACCCAGCTGCAAGGGACCCTGGTAAGGAAGGGAGCACCCCTGGGGACCCCCATCTTGCTTGGGGGATCCTGTGGCCACCTGCAAACCAGCTGAGGAAGCGTCACCGCCATTGTTTAGACTAGAGGAGAAAAATAAACCAACCCACCACCTGATCTGGGACAAGGGTTTCAAGGCTGTAGGAGGCTTCTGGTGTCCTTGAGAGCCAGATAAGGAACCTGAGCTGTGGTGGCAGAGACGGGGACGTGAGGCTGGGTGACAGAAAATATTTTCAGGCTAGAACAACACTGGTATAACCTGAGCAAGGTGAAGCCTTTGCTGTGGGAGGTTGTTAGGAGTTGGTCTGTGGGCTTGGGTCTGCTGGGGTTTGGGTTGCTTGACCCCTCTAGCTGGGCTGGGGGGGTCCTCCTGCAGCCCATGACCCCCTGCTGATGGTGGTGGGTGCATCGGGGCTGGGCAGGGCTGATGTAAGGCAGCACTTGCTCCTCTTTTCTGCAGCATCCCTGCCAAAGAGGAGGTCCTTGTCACCGACAGAGCAGCCAGCGTCCCCCTGTCCCCCCTGACCCTCCTTCCCCACACGAAGCCACCGCTGGCCCCGCTGCTGCCACCAGAGCTGCCAGTCAAGGCCAACCTGCCCTTCGTGCCTGAGTTCGGTGAGTACAAGGGGGCCTCAGATCTTCCCCTGTCCCACATCTTCCCTTGGCACGCCTGGCTGAGTCTGTCTGCCCACCCGGCACCATCTCATGGGTGCTGTGCCTTCCTCTCCCACACGTTTGTCCCTCTGTTCTGCTCGGGTCCCTCTCTCCTCCATCCCCTTCTTTGCCTCCTTCTAGGCTGGAGATTTTCAGGGGCTGCAGGATCTGGGCTGGGTATTTGGGTGCTCTGGAGAGACCAAAAGGTTCTGAAAGTGACTGCACTAATTCTGGAACAGCAATAACTCAGCTTTATCTGCTCCTTTATTTAGTAGCTCTAATCCATCTTGAATGGCTTTGCTGGAAGGAAGAGGAAAAGGCAGGGCTCTGCGGGATGCTGGGTGTCTGCCCAGGGTCCAGCCTGGCCAGCAGTCTTGCAGGAAGTGGCACTGGTTTAACTGGGAGCTTTGGGGTGTTAGAAAACTAGAAGCTGTGGACAGAAAGACTATTCTGACAGGGGATACAAAGAGGAAAATTGCTCCTGCCCCAAGCCCTGACAGGTCAGCTGCTCCCCTTCCCCAAAAGCCAGTGACTGCTGGGTGCTGCAACATCTGGGGAGGGTCATGGTGGGGGGGTGGGTGGTGGTTCCCTATGCCCAGGGAGAGAATCTGTCCCCACCCCTCATCCCCATGCAGCCTGGGAGCATCCTCACCACCAGTACTGGGGCTTCCTGGACTGTAGCAGCATCCCCTGGACAATAACAGCATCCTCTGGTTTACGGTTTGGGGGAAATCTGGTCCACCACTGTTTGAGAGAGGGTTTCTTCAAGGGACAGGCCACTTGGGGCCACTTGTCCCCTGCAGGATGGGTGCTTACTGGCCAGGATTTCTGTTGCCATGGGTGCTGGGTGAGGAGAAACTGGTTTATTGCTCCTGTCTTTCTCTGGGATCTTATTTCCCTTGGGTCCTCAGACTTGAGAGCAGCTCGTTGCTCCCATCTCTCCAACAGCAGATAAGGAACAGAGAGGGAAGAAGGGAAGTCTACCATGAAAAACAAGGTGTAGGAAACCCACCTAGAACTCCTCAGCAGCAGGATCTGCCAGGCAGAGGCACTAGAGCCAGGATGAAGCCTCGGTGCTGAGGCTGGTGACCCTCAACGACTCCTCCCGGCAGTGCCAGGAGAACTGTGCCAGGAGCAGGACTTTGTCCTTCCCTGCTCTTCTCCAGAGTGCTCGATAAAATCCCCGTTGTCACACCAGCAGAGTGGTTGTTTGCCAAGGGCAGAGCAAGCAGGAAACCCCCCATACCAGTGTCCTCCCTGCTGGGCTCCAGCGCTGCTGTGTCACCGTGCCGGTGGGGACAGGCAGAGGGGGTGGCAGGGGGTGATGGGGACCCTCACTCTACCCCAGTTCATTGCCAGCATCTTCCCTCTGCTTTTTCAGATGACTCAGACTACGAGGACTCTGTCTGGGAGGAGGAAGTAGCCGGACCTGTGGGGCAGATGACAGACAAGGTTTGTCCCCCGTGGGGCTTGGTGCTGGGCAGCAGCGAGCTGGGTGACGGATGCCCTTGGAAGGGGGAGGTGACGGTGTTGGGCTGATTTGGCGATACCAGTTAGGGTTGGAGTTTGCAGAGAGGGGGTCTCTGCCTCACCGATCACCCACCGGGTCTCCACGGGTGCTGGGACAAGCCCACGGGCAGCAGCAGGGCTCCTGGGGAGCAGCTCTGTACAGCCTCCCTGCAGTTCAACATGCGCACAGTGCGTGCTAGTGGAGATGTGTGACATTGCAGCCTGCATTTAACCTGCGTTGTGGATTTAGACCTGCCCCGTGCCCCCGAGGCTGAGTCTGGGTGGGTCTGGGTGAATCTGAGGGGTTGCAGCAGACAGAGAGGTCCTTGGGGTCCTTCACCTGGCAACAGGATGACGAGGAGAGATGATGCTGTGGCTGCCTCAAAGCTCGGCCACCCACAGCCCTGGGGCAAGGGCTTGTGAATAACCAGCAACTTGCTGGCAGAGGTTCCTCTCTGCCTGGTCCTGCCTAGGCATCACCCTTCACCCCAAGCCTACTGTCCCTGCCACCCCCAAGCCAGCTCTTGGCCATGTGTGTGCCCGCCCAAGCCAATGAGGGGGAAATACAGGGTTTTTTTCAGCAAGCACAGGCATTTTGGGGAGCTATAAATAACCATCTTTGGAGCTCAGCTCCTCCCTGTGGCCACAATTCCACCCCAATGTGGGCAGGAGTGTAGCCCTTCCACATGGGCACCTCGTGGCACCTTGAGCACCTCCTGGCACCATGGACATCTGCAGACAAAGGAAACGTGGGTGATGACTTTGCATTTTGTCCCCTGTATGACCTGCCCATCCCTCATGGTGCAGGGAGGGCGGCCAGCAAAGGGACCTACCATGAGCTGCTATCTTTGGGCAGTAGGGAGGGCACAGTGCTGCCTGTGTCAGCCACATCTTCTCCCCCAGGAGGATGCTGAGCCCACGGTGGGGCGGCCACAGTCCCTGCGGGTCAACAGCCTCTTCAGTGAGGATGAGCTCATTGAGGACTACTATGATGCTCCCCCTGCCAGGTAGGAGCTCAGCTGCCCTTTGTGTGTGTGTGTGTGTGT
>WYEA01003084.1:14196-29987 GCA_033558465.1 Alcedo atthis
TGTCAGTAAAATGACAATAGATTTCTGGGGGTTTCTAAGTGCCCTCACTGCAGACCTGTACTAGCTCAGCTCTCCATCAGGTGTTACAACATCATGAGATGATTGCAGCTTTTTCTTCAGTACTTTTGGTCCCATTTTTAGTGCTGAAATTCTTCATGGTGAGCCTGTTGCTTGGACCATGACAGCAGTGGTATGAAAGAGTACAGAGCTCATCTGCCAGAACAATGGGAAGGAAGCATTATTCTAAATGGGACCAAGTTTGTCCAACAGCAATGGATATGCACAATGAGGGAAGATTTTTTTTCCCCCTGTAAGTGTGGGCCCAAGGTCTTGGCCATAGGTTGCAGCCATCAGGGAGCACACAGCTCCCAGCCTGGGGATGGAACAGAAGCAGAGAGTGACTCACAGCTTGGTGCAGGCTTCCCTCCGTGACAGCACCAAGTGCCAGGCAGCAGATTTCAAGGAGGAGGAGGACAAAGCCACTTATCACCCACTCCCTGCCCTCCACCCATTTGTTTTCTGTTCATCTAGAAAAAGCTGCAAATAACAGTGTGCAAGAGCAAGGGAGCCCAGGAGGGAGGTCCACATGTGCTGGAGTTTGCCTGAGATCACCACTGACCTTGGTGTAGGTCACCCTGGCATGGCAGCAAATTGATTGGAGAAGGACTGGAAGACAAGTGTTACCTCCACTCTGCTAACACAGGAGTAAGAATCTACTTGGTGTGATACACTAAGATGTTTGAATTAATTAACTGGAGTGTTGAGTCCTGATCTGGACATGATGCTTGCAGACCTGGACAACGTAAGGAGTATTCAAGGAGCACAAGAGCTAAGAGAAATATAGACCAAGGGATTCAAAAGTAAGAACTGAAGAACTCGACTCATTTAGTCCAATAAAATAATATAAGGAACAAAGCTGGAAGCTCTTCTCTAACACATAAAACCTTATTGAGAAGATGATAATTTTCTATTATCTGTGGAGATTAAGACATGAAGACATTGTTTTTTCTCCTGCAACAAAGACTGTTTTGACTGGATACTGGGGAACATTCCCAGATGTACAAGGTGTGGAGTGTGGGGAGAAGCTGGAGAATCCCTGTTCAGAGAGATTTTTCAGGAGCCCTTAGACAAAACTCCCCATGATGCTGAGTGTGCCTGTAGGCACAGGTCCAGCAGGACCCCATGGCAGGCCAGGCTGATGCCATGGGCATCATTAATCAGATCTCAGAAGGGCACCAGCAAACCTGCCAGGCCCCTTCCTGGTTTATATTTCATCACTTGAAACACAGCATTAAGTATTCTTGGCAAGAGCCATAACTTGGCTTGAACAAGCATTTGATAAGATCCACAAAGCTAAACACAGATTACTGCTCTATAAGAAAGTGTTGAGCACCAAGTATGCCCCACTTTCTAAGATCTAAACCATGTTAATTCTCTAAGTGCAATTCATAACACATCTGGAGCCAACTATTTCTGCTTATATACAATGTTAAATGAGATACTGTTTTAATTTTGCTGAGCCAGACAGAGATAATACCCCCAGGAAACAGTTTAAGTCTGTGAAAAATAAAAAGGACAGTGTAGGTTGCTAAGAGATAATGATTTGCAAAACATAAATACTTATACAAAGGAAGTAATTAATTCAGGACATTCTTTACATATCACCTCTATAATCTTTTCAGCTGTAGCCCATTATGTACCTTTATCTCACATCATACTCTCTTTGTTTGTCTTACAACCAATTATTTTAGTCTTTGGAGTTTTTTCAAAGTCTCTAATTTACTAAGCCTCTGCCTGCTGCAGCTGTCCTCACTCTGGGGAGTAACAGCCATGGATGGACCTGTTGCACACAAATTATGACACCAAAGAAAGGTTTGAAGAATACCATATACCAGTGCAGGGTGATGGGGAGTGCTGTCACTAATTTAAATATGACTGCTATGTATACTGGAACATATACCAAGGAACAGCATTGAGATCTTCCACAGGAATACCCCTCCCAGACCCAAAATGCCAAATCTTTGTTCACAAAAATGGCAAAAAGCACAGGAGCTCCACAACTCCTTGACTGCCATTAGCACTTGACCTCAAACAGTGGTTTAAAGATGATCAACAACCTGCCCTGGGCATCCCCAGCTCCTTTCCTGCTGTTGAGAGGTGACCTGCTCTTCCTTGCTTAGTACTGCCCTTAAATCTACCGTAAATCTACCAACAGCTGCTTTCACTAAAGCTGCATTCAATACCAGCTCCCATCACATCCCTCATATTTTGTGATCCTCCACCAAATCAGGAAGGTGCAGTAAATGCTGCCAGATGGCACCTCTTTGCACTCTGATTTTGGAGATCTTTTCTTCTGTTTCAGTGGTCTTTTCTTACTAGTTGTACAGCCATGCTCTGCTCTGGAGCTGTTTCCCTCTTCTCTTGCTTTATTTGTCACAGCCTTAGTGTTGACACTGTTCCCTCCTGACAAGCTCCCTGGTTATTTCAACACACCAGTGCTTATGATGGGATGAATTTCCCTTCCATACTTCCTTCACCTTCACAGCATCTGTTCCCTTATGACTAGTGTTACTGGCCTACATTCCTGTGTCTTGACTTGATTTTCCACTTCCTTCCTCCCTTTCTAAAAGGTACAAGTATCCACTCTTGGTGATTTCTTCATTGCTTTGTGCAATGGTGATGTCTCAGCAGCTCTGGCTTAGTCATACCTTTTTCAGGGAATAATTTTATTGTATCTCCTGCACAGCTTTACCATGTTTGCTTATACCTCTTTGCAAAGGCTACCACCATGCTATCTTGGATCACTTCCTTGAATATTTACCCTATGGTTTACTGCAATTTTTTTTTTTTTTTTTTAATACAATCAACTGAAATTCTACCAAAAGCTCTCTTTAGAAACCACCTTGGAGATAGCCTCTATTTATTGTGACAAATGTCACCCCACCTTTTTCTTGGACTTGCTCTTGATGCCTTTGTTGGATAAACTAATTGTTGGCTGCAAGAACATTGGGTGTATGCTTATATTAAGCATTAGGCAATGTTGTATATTTTAATTATTTTTAATTTGCTTGCTTATAAAATGAAGGATTTTTTATTTGTACTAACTATATCTACCCTTCCCTAAAAGAACTCAAGGACCTTTGCAACCACTCTAAATAGCTTCTTCAGATGCTTAACTTACATTTAGGAAGACTTTCTTAAAAAAAGAATCCACATCCAGACCAAGAAAAAAGACTCTCAGAAGTATAAGCATGTATTAAGAATTTCATAATCTCCCCACAAAATGAATAAAAGAGGGACAGGTGCCACAAGTTTGTTAAAAATCATTCTCTCCAGGGGAAGAATATACCACAAAACCAAACCAACCTACCAAAAAACTCAACAAAACACAAACAATAACAACAACAAAGTGAAAATTATAGCTCAAGTAGCAGAGTAAGGACTCTCTGAAAAAAACATGTTTGGAAGAATTGTATTTGCTGAGCAGTGCTGGAAACCAGCTAGGTTCTATCTTGTGGCTGGAGCATATAAAGAAGGAATGTGAAGCTGGAGGGAGCAGCAGCTTAGAGAAGTTACTCCAATAGGAATGACAAAAGTAAGGGCAGCATGCAGCAGCCTGGTCTGTCCACCACATGGCCTGCCTGTGGTGGGGTCTTTGCTGCTCAGGGAGGATGAAAGGAGTTGAAAAGGTGACTAACAGAAGCCAGGGTGTGTTTGTATGTGTGCAATATCTGCCCTGGGAGCCTAAAAAGGGGACAAAATTTCCCCTGTTACAGGGAGGATTTTTCCTACTAGAGTTCTGTTTCTGCTGCCATGTGCTATCTAGGTCCAAATATAAAAACCCTCTGGTATATAAAAGGCCTTCTGCCAAGAACTTTGTTTTTAAGCTCACAGAGTGGTTGATCACCAATGATCTCAGCAGGCACCAAGTCGACACATAAATACTGAGTCAGCCATAAAACAGGCAGCAGCTTCATCTTGGAACATATCATGAGATTAAATTGGTGAAGTGAAACATCACTGTCAACAGAGAGGATCTGGAAAAGGCCACGTTTGGCTCTCCATTGCCAGAAGAGACTAACGTGGGAGAAGAGTTGGATGGTAAATGGCAAATGGACAATTCAAAGGAAGGCTTAAAAAATAGGAAAAATAAGAAATCCAACAAAATACAATATATAAATGTATAGCTACTCAAGCTTGGAAATAATGTAAAGAATCATGTATTTAAAAAGGGCTGGAAATCACAAGGTCTTGCTTCTGTCAGGGAAACACCTTGAGAAAATGTACCCAAAAATGAGGAGCTTAATAAGCAGATTAATAACCAGATGAATGCAGTTCCAGTGCCACCATTAAAAATAAACTCAGTTATCAAAACTAAGAGATAGCTATGGACTTAATGCTAAACAAACCAGTCTTCCCATGGCAGCAGAGCCTTATTCAGTTCTGATCTTTGTGCTTTCCTACTATAAACAGAGTGATTATATATTGTTCTAGAAGTCTCTCAACACCACCTTAATTAGGCAGCTTCCAAATGATCTCTGTTGTTTATGCCATATTCCTCATAAATCATGACTATGGTCATATTCAAGCCCTTCTTGTAGGCTCTAACAGCCAGTGGTGGTCATCTCTGCCTTTTTAGTAGAGGTTTCTGACTTTTTGATATGACCACCCGAAGAAGATCCTATAATTACACTGCTTGGCAAAAGAATCACATGCTCCTATTAAGACAAATATTTGTCTCACAGCAAGTTCTCAAGCTTGCCTCATCCTGAAGCAATGCCATGAGATGGGTGGCCACTGGTGTTAGGGAAAAATCAGAAAAGCTGCAGCAGGGATCTCACTTTGCTTTTGCAAGTAAATAGTCCAAGTTTGACAGCCTGGAAGTCATGTGAATGAGGATGAGGTGCTAACATCTGTTTCATGCTAGGCAACAGGTTGTGGCTGAACTTATTGTGAGTTGGGCAGACTGGCCTGTTTAAACATTACAACCAAAACTCCTCTGCTCCAAAACCAGGGCAGCAAGCCAGGCAGGATGCTGACAAACACTGATCTGGCCTTAGAACAAACCCCAGGATTGTGGACAAGGCTACCACACGTTGCACTGACCTGCACCAGCATGGCCAGGAGCTGGGTATTAAAGTTAATTCCAGAAGCCCATCAGCAGGTTACAGGAGAGGTGGCATCTGGAAATGACTCTTTTGCTCTGCACACACATGGGGCCAGGACTGCTAACAGGGTGGACATGGCAGGAATTACCTGAGGCTACAGGCAGCAACTGTCTGGACATTTGTCATGGCAGGTTTTATGGCAGGAAAGTCTAATGAGTTGTTCAGGCAGCAATCTCCCAAGGTAGCATTTTCAAAGCAATCTGGACTGTAAGTTTTATAAGAAGAGAAACCAAAAGTTACATGCAGTCACATTAAGCCCTATTCACACAGTGGGGCAATGCTAGCAAACACATAGTTCACTGCTACTGATTATTAAATGCAATTACACTAATCCCTATCTAATGGTTTTCCTTAATAAGCTATTCACAGCAAGATCAGATTAAAACATAAATTGAGGTTATTATCTAACAAAACACAGTTTTATTTGTTGTAATATAAAGAACATCTGCATCTTGTTAGAAAATTCATATTTTTTCTCTACCGTCATATCCTTATTTTTAATCACTTTCCTTTTGTAAATGACAGACTAGAGAAATATGATGTCTTAGCAATTCAATCTATATTCAAAGTTCAAAAATTGATCAGACTTTTACTACACACTAATACAGGTTCTGATGGGACAAGGTCACGTTTGTAATTAACTTTTCTTCCTTTCTAGAAAAGGAAAACCAAAAGCAAATGCAAGAAAGGTTTCTGGTACCCAACACAAATTCATGCTATTCCATTTGCTTCTGTACAATACAGATCAGGCACAGGCACTGCCCACTCAGTTAAATGGTTTGAAATATCACTATTACCATTACCTATTACTATTACCTTTCCATTACTGCATAGCTTTGAAATTACATTGCTGAGTAATATCAGCAAATCTGGTTTTGTGGTCGTAAAGTGCTCTGGAATGTGGAAAGCTCTGCACTTGTTGGTCTGCTGCCTTTGTGTTACCACAGTAATTCCAATAATTTGTTTTTAACTGCAAAGAAATACTTTCTGTATTACTTCTAAGAACTCAGTGGGCAGATTGAACCCCATTAAGTTTTTAAGCAGAGCCTAAAATGAAAAATATAAGCTGCACAGCAGCACAGCTGCAAGCAAAGCTGACCAGTAGCTTTACTACACAAGTGCTGCTGCTACTGCCACGTGTTAAGGGTAATGCACACACTATGAACTCATCTGTGCTACAGAGAAATTTCTAAGGTGTTCACTAGAGCAATTGCTGGAGTGAAGCACAAGACAATGGTTAATTATTTCCACTGGTAGTGCCAGGTTTAATTGTGTATAAATGATTATTGGGCAAGATGAGGAAAAAAAAACAAACCAAGCCCAAACCAAATCAAAAACAGAATTTTACAGCCTCATCACTTTCTCCCTAGACTGCAAATAAATGCCTCCATTGTATTCCTTGGGAATATTATCTGCTAATGCTGGCCAAGGACAGGCAACTGTGGCATCATATGGAAAGTATGTACTGTTACGATATTGGAAAAATTAGTGCAAGACCTGATGATAAAATTTAAACACATCACATATGCCAATGAAAGTTTTCACAGTGTTTTAAATGACAGAGGCTTTTTAATATTTTCTCTTTGTTGTGCCAATATAGAGACGTTGAACCCTTATGGAGGCCTTGGGAAGAATGTTAATACTATAACAGCAGTCATCATCTAGGCTTCAGGTAAACAGATCAAACATCCAATTTCAGTAAAATTTAGAGCTCCATGTTATATAATATTTTAAAAAGTCAATTCAGCTTCTGCACAAAGCTTTCCTATATCAATATGAAACTATGGGCTCTTGAGCTTTCTGTGTTGGACTACATTTTACTCATAGGTAAACAAGTTTTTGCATTATTTTGCACCTTATACATATCTGCTTCTTGAGAAAACAGGTCTGAAATCCAAGTATCTGGAAGAAGTCTACAATATTAGTATCTCCATTCCATGCTTAATCTCCTGCACATTAAGTGCCCATTTATTTGAAGCATCCCTCCATTCCAGTATTTGGAAGGAATATCCAAAGGGTATATCCATCCTTACTGAGGGAATAAAAATTGTCAGAGAGAGCAGGGAAAATACTGAGAGATTTTCCCACAGGACTTTTCTCTGAATCTATGTTAAGAAAATAAGTCACCTGTTTTCTAGCAAACTCCAAACCAAAGTGGTTGATGTATTTCCAAAGTCCACCAAATGTGGAAACGGTGTCCTTACCAACAGCACTTCTTGAAGTTTTCTCTGCTCCCATGGAAGTGCTTCAGGCTTTCCACACAGCCAGGAGGACACTGGATCCATTTTTGAAGAGCTGTATACAAAAACCTGCTAGTCTGGCTGCATTTGTTCATGGCTTCTCTTGCAGCTGGCTTCCAGCTGGAGCCAGTCAAAACCATTCTCAGAGCTCTTTACAACCCCGTATCAGCATGTGCAAAGTGGAGCTTCAGGGCAAATTCTATGGGTCAAGCATTCAAGGTTGCCCTGTTTTGCCTCCAAAGGGCACTCTAGCATCTTTTTTTCTCCATTTCTTATGAAACTCTTGATACACAGCATTTGCTTTTTCAATTGATAGCTTGTGTACTGACCTCCTGTGTGCAATTGAAGTGAGGGGTCTATGTAGCCACAGCTCTGTGCCTTATGGCATCAGGCACAGCAGTGAAGGATGCAGGTGCTCACTCCTCCCAGCTTTGGAAAGAGAGGAGTGGTGAGGAACCAACCTGTGCCACTGGTCTGCTCCTAGCACATGCTCTTAAGAGGACTTAGTGAGTATTAAGATATGCAGCTAAAGCTTGCCATTTGAATATTGCTTTTCTGTGATTAAATGTACACTTTCAAATGAATACAGCAGATTAAATCCCTTGCCTCTTTGCTATTCTTTATTGTAAAATTCAGTAATTATCTATATCTATGAATATTAGCTATTATTTTCTGATCAAATGACTCTTCCCAATTTAAGTTATACAATAAAAGAAGTTGTACAACAAACTGAGTGGGGAGAAGAACGTTCTGCTTGAAAAATGAACTAGAAACCTCTGTGTGTTTTAAGCTGCATCACCATTTAACTCTGGGTAACACGCAGAAGGAATGGGTTCCTTTCTCTTCCTGAAATCATAGAACAAAAAGAGATGCTTGCCTGTTGGCTTGATACAAAGCCTTACCAAATCAAATGTATGTTTTCCCCTAGGGCCAGATTTTGTCTTTCCACTCACACTGACTAGCAATAGCATGCACACATGCATGAAAAATAGAAAGCACAGGAGAGAGGGTGAGGGGCCACCCTGCCAGGAAGCTGAGACAATGGGAGCAGAAGAGCAGGCAGATAGAGCAGAAGTATTCATTTACACTTGTTCACCAAAACTAGGTCCAAAATAATTTCTTAAACTTTCCCTTTTGGCCTGGTAGGCTGTTGAAAGCAAAAGCACCTTTGTTTTTTTTCACTGCCACACTAATCACTAGGTCCACATCTACCAGGCTCCTGTTCTCATGGCAGGCTCCTGCCCTCTGTTATCTCAGTCTCTGCAAGGGTACCCACAGCTACATGTTCTCAGAGACCTCTTTGTAGCTCTGTTCTATGGCAATGTAATCCTGATGTGTAACTATATAGGCACTGGCAGCATAGCTTTGTTCTTTGCAGAAATGGAGACTCACATTTTGCTTCCAAATGATTTTTTTCTGGTTTCATAACAAGCACCACAAGCACTGTCCTACATCTTAATGATGTACAGTCCATATTTTGCCTAAAAGATGGTATAGATAGGATAATGCTATGTCTTCATATCATTCCTGTTAGGTAATATGGCAATCAGAAAATACATTGCAACTTTCAGATTATGATGATTGAACCAAATAATAACTACAGAACACCCCTGAGCAGCCTGTTCCAATGCTCTGTCATTCTCACTGTGAAAAAATTTCTACTTAGTTTCCATGGAACCTCTTATATTCCAGCTTGCATCCATGAAGCAGTTGAGTATTTATCTTCAGCTGCCCTTTCTTCCTTTTATATAATGTTGGTTTTCATATGAGTACATTGAACTATGTTTCCAGTAAGTAAATACATTGGACTCTGCTTCCAGTAAGTCACTGTAACTAATAGTAAAGTACAAGTAATAAGGAAAATAATAAATATCTTATCAATGAAACAGAAAAACACAGTGCAACAAAGACAGGGTTTAGAAAATTCTATAGATGCAACATAATAATAAGGTGCAAGATTTTAAAACTTGGAATTGTGTAAAGAAGAAAGCACATGGTAAATTCTTCCAAAATATCTCCTAGTTTACCATAAAATAACTGCTTGAACATTCAAGCAACCATTGCCTCTTCTGCAATAATGAAACAAAATAAACACTTGACCATATCTGTGGTAGTTCTGGAACTTTGTAGGACTGCTGGTGTTAATTACAAAAGAGTCCATGTAAAATATCAGGGGCAATCTCTCAAAATAAATCTATTGCATTTGAGGAAAAGAGTAATGGGATAAAAGAAGTAGGCTAAGTTGAAGAAAAGAATTAAATTACTTCATTAAAATTGGGATTTGTATCTTACAAGCAGATCTGCTCTGACAAGTTGCTCCCCAGAAGGGATATTTCACTGTCCAATTAGCAAAACTATTTGTAGTTGTCTAAAATTGTCAGCTAAATACCCTGGAAGGAGTTACTGATGGACTATGTTGAAGAAGCTGAGAACCAAGAGTGAGAATGAAAGGAAAAAAGTGAAACACAAGAGAGATGAGGGAAGCCTCCTCTCCTGGCAAACCCTGCTCCTGCCAGCAGCCCAGAGCAGCAGAGGTGATGAATGCAGCACTTACCCATATCCATGGGGGTGGCCTCTGGGGAATCAACAACATGGGATCTTTAGTGGCTCAGATGTTTTGGTATGGAATCATTTAGATGTTAAAGGTATTACATTTTAATGATATTAATTTGCACAGGAAAATGCATGGGGAAAAAACCCTGGACACAGATTTGTTTAAATCCATTCATACCATCCTAAAATTATTATTTAGGTTAAAAAGTCCTTTCAATGTATGTGACAATTTGAACCATCTATATATGTTCTTTGGAGCTGACTTAAGCCAGGGCAACATTTCTGGTACAAAACAGGCCAAAATCACACAAAAGCTGAAATCAGGCTAATACAGACTGAGAAGGACCACAGGCAATCTCTGGTCCCACCTCCTGTTCACAGAAGGCTCAAGTCTGAGATGAGTTGGAGATGCACCACCCCTGTGACAGCCTCTGCTTGACTGACATCATGGGAGGAAAAAGTGTCTCTTACATCCAGGCTGATGCACTTGTGTTTCAGCTTCTGTCCATTGTCTGTCTTCTCACTCAGCTCCAAATGAGAGAGCCTGGTTCTTTCTTCTCACTGAGCCCACCACAGGAAAAGTGCACATTACTTCATGTCTATTTTACTCCCATTGACTCCCACAAATTATTCTACCAGCTCACTGGTTTCTAAAGACATATGATGTAGTGCTACCACCAGAGTATCACACTGAGGCATAGAAGTTGGTATCTCTCATTAAAATATTTTATTCATAAGCAAATAATAAAGGTGGAGGCAAATATTGGATGACATGATTATAATACCTTAGAAGAAACAGAAGCACTGTGATCTGATTAGTTATGACAATGTCATATGCTTGTAGCAAAATAGGTCTAATCCTGAAAGTAATTGGAACTGTATGGCCTTGCATGCAATTAAAAAAAAACAACCAACAAAACATACATAAAACAAGGAAATCAGCCCCATAATTAATTTACTATTGGTTAATAAGGCATCAAGAGTGAGGACTGACCTCCCCAATTTCAGATGTCTAAATGCATGTTGAACCAGTCACTGTGGCAATAAAAAGCAAGAGAAAAAAAATGACAATTTTTGCTCTTCATCAAGATAAAATAAATTGAGCTTATAAATTTTCCTTTTTCTCCACTGATTATAAAAGAGAATAGGACAACTTCTACATTATTTGTCCCATCCCATGTTTCACATCCAGTGATGTGTTCTTGGCTCACCACTTGTGTCAAGGGATACAGTTTATCCCTCCTGGTATGTGGAGGAGACTTTGCATCTCCTGCCTGTAGGAAGGGCAGCAGTGAAGCCTAAATGCTACATCTAGGCCACTGAATCCTTCCCTCTGTACAGGAGCAAAACTGCAGATAAAAAAAATGGGGTCCCTTCAGCTACAGCTCAGTCCTAAAGAAGCAGCCCTTGCTTCAGATAATGTACAAAACAGACACTGCAACACAGAAGTGAACTGGCTTCCCAACACCCCTCAGATGGTGATGGAGCAGCCTGGGAGAAGGTCCATGACACCATCCTGTGTCCCAAACTGAATCAAAATATCTTATTTCTCATTTACAAGGCTTAAAATGGGGCACATATTTATGCAGCAATGCCAATGCCCAGCACTGAATGTCTGACTCAAGCTGGGGGCAAAGCCACAGGGTATCAAGTGCATGGGTTTAAATACTGAGCAGGTCTCTGGTCTTACAGAACCAGGGGTAGGGGGTGAGGTGGGGAATTCTGCTCTATTTACTCCCATTTAGATCATCATACAGGTACAGAAGTGTCAAAGGGAGGGAAAGGAGGATTAATTCTTTCCTCTACATTGTGAAACAGTTACAGAGAGAAGCTGAAGTGACCCTTAGTCCTGTTGAGGTCTCAGCTCCCTGGCCAGTGAATTTACTCTTTGCCCAGCACAACCTTTGCCCATCTACAGTCAGTGCTTTACAAATTAACCTTGCTGTCTCAGTCACTGGTGGGTGAGGGCTAATTTTCTCCAGTGATGGACAGCTGATGTTTGCCTATTTTAGACCCCTGTAAAAGCAAATATTGTTCAAGTGCTGAATTTGTAAGCAAGCTGAAAAATGCATTATTTAAAACATGATTGTGTTCCAGCATTGCACAATATTAATACTGCCAAAGCTACTTAATGCTTGCACATCTAATGCATATCTATAGTAATTTGATAAATTAACTGCATTTTTTAATAACTGTTTCCAGTTATCCATGAAAGACATCATGACAAATCTGGACCAAATGTTGCTCTGGTCTCTAGATTTGAGCATATAATTATTGGACATTCAGTATGAATTATCTTCTGTATGACCAAGAACTTCAACTTTTTATGAAGATCTGCTCTTCATTTGGTCTCTCCTGATAGACAAGGTTCACCTCAGTCAGATTTCATTTGTTTTTTCAGTTTGGAAAGACCAGTGAGATAGTCATCTCTTCGTTTTCTCCTGGCATCCAGGACTTTTGGAACAACTGGAATTTTTTCAGACATTGCCTGGAACAGAAAATTTAAGAGGATTAAATCTCACATTCTGAGTATAATTTTTCTCACCAGCATTGTTTTCCTGCCTTCCCTGTGTCAGACCAAGTAACCTCCACACAAACTGTCATTTAGTCTTCTACAAACAATAGGCCAGCAATTCTTTATATCTGACTGGAAATGACCTAACCTCTATGAGAAGAAAAGTGCTCCTAGTTGGAGAAGGTTGGCCTGAATGTGGCAATGAAGATGCCTGCAGAAACAAGAAGCCTCTTCTCTTGGTTTGCCCACACAGCCACCACGTAGTCTCTTTGATAATTATCTTTTATTAAGTAGGAAGGAAGCAGCCTGGCCATTTATGTGGCTGCAAATGTGCTCTAAACCAAATTCCTGCATGTGCATGTTTAGAGCTGTGATCTCTTCTGGCTCCTAATAAATGTAATTGAAGATACCATGCTTATTAAAAACATTCTGTCTCTAGGAGTGCCAGTTAGAATGAAAATGACAGGGCAAACATGTAAGAAACACAGAATTATGTTTGTTGTTTATAGGAATATGGGGAAGAGAAAGTACAGGATACAAAGGTAGAAGTCTGAACGAGTTTAACATACAAAAATGATATTTAAAACAAAATGTGAAAAAAAATAAATGTATTTCTGAGTATACAGTTGTCTCAGAAGTGCCAGTTAAATGTATCACTAAAAGAATAACAGGTAGCAATCTCTGACCAGATAGTACATTGTAACTGATTTTCTTTCCAAGAAAAAAAGTTGTTTTGAGAGTGCAGGTAGAGACTGCAGTGTCATCTTTGCCAAAATAACATCTGAGGTCTTAGATTTAAAAGGCAAGTGTTGAAAAAATGGCTGAAACCTGGACCTACTACCAATGACTGGTAAGCCTCGGTGACTCCAGGTAAAACAAACAAAAAACCAAACAAACAGGAGGGGAGACAAAGGAATAAGGTAAGAAATATTTTACTCCTCTTAAGAGAGGATTCTTGCAAGCCCATCTTTGACATTGAAGGCTGAAGATAATAGAGACGTGGAAACAACTATTGAAAGGGAATCCAGTTCTCTATGAAGAAACCCCAAATTGTTTTGTATAAGTTAAAAATTTCTAATTGTGAATAACCACAATTATTACTGATAAGCATATAAGTCTAATAAGTATACAAGTCTGCCTAATAATTTGTTACTCAGCTACCACTTTCCCTTGATGTATGTCAAGGTGCTATGAAAAGGGGCTTGCATGCATTCTGTACAGATCCTTTTGTTTGAAGTACATATTGACACAAGAAATATAGACTAGAGATACCTCTCACAGTAAACTGAAATTGTATAAATGTGAAAGTAAAAGCTAACATTCTTTGTTCTGAATGCCATGGCCATTTATCAACTCTGTATTTATTTACCTGACTGATTTTCTGCTGAATTTCACCTGAAAATTCTGGAACTGGTCCAAAGGAGTTCAGAACAAGTTTCATACCTTCACGGTACCTATCACAGTAATCTGAAATACCTAAAAAGAATGGGAAAAAAACCCACATTTAAACAGAAATTCCTACTCAAGTTCATTAAGCCTGCCTTTATTTAAGCACCATCTTAAATGAATCCAAAAAAAAAAAAAAAAAAAGGTGTGCTCTTAAGACATAATCAAGTAAAAAGGGAGAGTATCCACCATGTTTTCATTAAGGTTCATGGAAAAATAATTTAGGACATACCTTCAATGCAAAACAGGCAGTCCTATGTGAGGACTGTAGTACACAACAATGGATATACTTAAGACCAGAAAACTTTCCTGATCAGTGTCCCTGAGGAGATTCTTCTCCCTCTCCTTCTCCCTCTTTCTCTCCCCATTTGGTATGTGTCACATCAGCTGAAGCATTTCTGCTGCTACTTTTATTTATTGACCCAGAGTGTAACAAGAGCAACCTGGCTCACATGGAAAGGGTCAAAGGCATGGAGATGATGGTGGCTTCAGTGAAGCAGAAAGGTTTAAAGAAGAATAGATAGGCAGATCAGCACTGTGTACTGCAACTAGGGATAGAAAGAGAGCTTTTATGACCACAGGACCCTCCTAGGTCGTTGAGCACTGCTAGGAGGAGACAGGAGTCACCTGACAAAGTGGAGAAAAAGCATCTTTGCCATAAATCTGCCTAGTGTGCTGAGAAAAGCTTCATACTAGGAACACCAGAAAAGTGAGATTACAGCCTGTAGTCAAGTGAGGAAGCGGTGGACAGGAGTGGAATGAAAAGACTGCAGGGTCACAAGAGGAACCTCAAAAGTATAAAGACAGACAGAACACAACTACAACACTGTTGAAAGGTCCAGCTTCCATCAGCTACAGCACGAATCTAAAAAAATTACTTTTGAGGCTCTAGAGAAGAACTGGAATGATACTGTAGAGATTGAAAAATGTGTGTCTTTGACTCTGTTTATTACCTACTTATCAAAGCAAAGAGCAGAAAGCTTCAGAAGTCACAGGCAAGCAGTTGTGCCCACCATCTTTCATGAAGTCTTGGGAGATCATATAGATGGAGAAGAATGAATCTCAGTTGCTCATGGTTTTATCCAACCACAAAATGCAGGAAATCTAAGTGGGCAGCCTGACTACCACACAGAAGAATGCAACTCAGGTTAAGAGTCATAAAGCAGTCTCTTTGCTGAACAGCTTCCATGTTCCCTGGAATGCAATACTGTGTGATATCAGTAGTGTAGAAGTCACACCTGTCTAATCCTAAATGGCTGAGGTTGAAAAGGTGGATGAAGGAATGAAAACCTCTGACTGCTGGCACTTATGAATCATAAGCTACAACATTTATACTGCTGAACGTGCCTGAAATCACTGAAGTATAGGTTTTCCAAAAGGCCTCTGAGGTCAGTAAGAGTAAGAAGAACACTCTTGTTTCTGGACCAAAGACAAAAGAATTTTCAAAAGGACAGATGCTCAAGAAAGTATGAAATTCCCTTTAAGAAATTAGCACTGTGAAATCATGATGGCCATTGAATAAACAACTGGAAGGGCAGAATAGGAAAACATGTCCACTGTATGAAACCAACACAGAGATTTGAGAGTATTCAACTCTCCTAAAAAAAAAAAAAAAAAAAAAAAAAAAAAAAAGGACTAGAAACATTCTGCACTGTCAGAAGGAAGGAAGGAAAGTAGGAGACTTGGACAAAAACAGCAGCCTTGTTAAGTGCCTTAAACCTGCATTGGTGCCAAGAGTGTGGCAGTCTGCACACAATCATCCTGTTTCCTTAGAATCACAGAATGTTTAGGACTGGAAGGGAGCTCCAAAGGGCATCTAGTGCAGCCCCCTGCAGGGAGCAGGGACACCCTCAACTAGCCCAGGCTGCT
>WYEA01003084.1:34263-47835 GCA_033558465.1 Alcedo atthis
CCCCCCTGCCAGAGCAGGGGCACCTAGACCAAGTCACCCAGGAACACACATTCTTTCACAAGAAGGATGCACCAAGATGTGTTCCTCAGGACACATCTGTAAGAACTTGAGCAATAAAGCATTAAAAATTCTTGCTCAGCAGCCCTTATGCTGAAAAGGTCTATCTTTGCTTAGTCTAGGTGCCCCTGCTCTGGCAGGGGGGTTGGACTAGATGATCTTCTAGGTGCCTTCCAACCCCTAACATGCTGTGTGATTCTCTGTGTGTGCTTACTTCACACAAACCTTTCAGACAGCATTTGTTCAATGTTAAATCATAAGATGGCACACTCAAAAGAGCTTAATGAAACTGAAATTAACATTCATTTTATTTACTGAGACCAAGAATCAACATAACATTATGCAATTTGGATGTGAATTTTTTTCCCCCGAAGGGGTTTCCTTCCTGTCTGTTGCAATTCAGTTCTCAAATTGCTGTTGATGCTTCTGCTCCCTTTATTGACTTGACAATTTATTTCATACTCAAGGCTGTTGGCTCACTGCCATAAATTCAAAATTCCTAATATTAATGCATGAATTAACAGGTTATCTAAAGTTACCTGGATAATAGTTTTTGATAGGGCCATTTATGAATATGGAAGAAAGTATATAAGAACTAAAACAGGGGAAAACTGGGATTAGCATATAGGAAATTAATGGGAGGATCTTACTGTAACACATCCCATGAGGAAAGAAATAACATTGATCTTAGAAAAAAAAATCACTGCAATACACTCTTCATTCAAAAATGAAGAAAAATATCACATCACCATTACAAAAAAAGGAAAATTTAAAAATGGAAAAAAAATTTCTCTATCTTCCAGGATCTCCAACAAATAAGACTATTTTTATTTCACATGCTTCCTGCATCCCCAACACACTTCCTCACTGAATAGCAGAGAGTTAAAGATTGTGGATATTAATATGGCTTTAAAGAAGGGCAGCTGCTGTGAAGCTGCTACACGGCCTAACAAACAGGCTAGAGGGAATTTCTTCTCTCTACCTCACATTCCCTCCACTGATAATAAATAGACACTCTAAGTACAATACATCTAAGCAGGTATTAATTATATTATTTTAGGCTTGTTTTTATTTGGGAATATCATATACTGTTAAAATAACTCTAAAAGTATATTTTGTATTTTGCAAGCCCACCAAAAGACTATTCTTCTGGTTTATTAGTCTCTGGGATTATATTTAATAATTTTTCTTCCACTGATCTGAAATACTGAAATTCCTAATAGAAGGTAGCATTAAATCCAGAAGCTGGATAATCTCTGCCATAAGTAACCTAGCAGTTGCATATATTACCTAAAACTGGTTTGAGATGTGAAATTTCAGAATTGTTTTTGTAACAATGACTACTTCCCAGTGGGAGGAAGGACACTAAACTGGATCATGATGGAACATCAAATGCCAGAGGGGACTCCAGGAAGAGCATCAAAACCAAGCCAGATGCCAATCACCCTCAGAGCCTCCACTGGACTCTCTCGTATTTTCCTGTCTCTCTTGAACTGGGCAGCCCAGAACTGGACACAATACTCCCTAAGTGGTCTTACTAGGGCAAAGCAAAGGAGGAGGAGAATCTGCCTTAACCTTCATCAATTATTATCTTATCTTTCACCTGATCGTGTAAACCAGGATAGTCAGTATTCATTTTTTTCCATCTGACATCAAGTTTTTGACAATTTTTCCTTTTCATAGAAATATCATTAAAGAGAGATGAGTAAGAGTTGCAGCAATCCTAACCTGGTTATACAACATTGCCAGAGTCTTGTGCAATGTGTTCCCTTCATATCCACACCATTTAAACATACCTACCTACCTTCTGCATTAAGATGCATGGTTTCCAGAGGTCCAATAAATGCATATCTCATTCCCAGTCCATCAGACATCACAAGGTCTAGATCAGTAGGAGATATCACTCCTTCCTAAGTAGCAAAAGTAGAACAGGAAGAAAAAACTGTGAATATTTGGTTTGAATACAAAATTGGCTGCCTTTTGCATATAATTAAAGTAATACAAACTAAGGCTAGAAATTAGCTTGCAAACAGAAACATGAGTGCTTACTAGAAATGTCCATGAATGCAACCCTTCTTATTGTTCAGTATAAACACATTTCTAAGATTTCTGTATGTTATTATCTAAATACAATTTCATACATTTTGACAATATCTTAAAGTTGATATATTAATACACTTTTCATACAGTAAGTACTATTTGTACACTCTAGTTTGCCCAATACTTATTATTTAACAATAATTCATGTACTAAACTGAGCTGTTTATGTTGACCAATATATATTTTTTTTTCTCAGAAACTGGGAGTTGGAGAACACAGAGCAAAACTGACACTTAAGAGCACATGACCAAAAGAGTGTCTATTAAATCCAACTACTATACCAGCCCTTTCAAATAGCAGAGTTTTGGCTAACTCTGATGCCTCCCTTCAAATTCTCTTAGTGCTGGATTTTTGGGCAGTCACAATTGGCAGAATGGGGGTGCAGCAAGCAGGCACTACTCCTGCAAAAAAGGCTGGAACCAAACACACAGGCAAGACAGCTGCCACTCCCTCCTAGAAAACTCACTGAATATTCAACCTACCCAGCCTCAACCTGCCCAAGTTCTCAAATTCATTGCTAGCCTCACATCTCAGAGCTGGCAGGATACAGAGCATGCAAAATGAAGCATTTCTCCTGTAAAAGTTGAGCACTGCTGATCCACGCACACAGTAGCACTTACAGGAAAGCCAACGCCTCCATCAGGTTAGGACAAGCACACGAAGACTTGTAAAATAAATGACTTACAGTTCATTACCTTGACAGATTTACTTGAGAAGAATAATATTTATTATCTGAGGCTGTTTTCCACCTACTAGAAAGATATGAAATAACTAAGACTTGTTCAAACCACTTCCATCAGATAAAACCTGATTGCAAGAACTGGTCCTCTTTATTCACAGAGACACAAAAGCAACTCCTGGTTAAGAAGGTGGGAGAGATGATGAACTATTTCTAATGGGTTTTCTCATCTGACCTTGAGATGCATTCCCTACTCAGTGTCTCCTTCTCCACAAGTCCCTTTGAGCTGCAGAATGCAAGTACTCATCTACTTGGCCAAAGATTTTTCTGTTATATTTCCCTTCACAGGACCTTGTCTGAATGTGCCTTCCTATCACCCAGCAATCAGCTAGAGTTACAGACATGCAGGACAGCACACCTGACCTGTTGTAGGCACTGTCATCTTAGCTAGACATCTAGACTATCTTCATAATCACTAGGGAGAAGGAGGAAATCAGCATCCTAAAACAGGCATCTAAAATAGGTAAGATGAGTTCTGTCCTAAAAGGCCCTAATTCTCCTCCCTGACTGAAAGATGAATAAGGAGCTTGGGTGTCACTGTCTACCTACATTGTAGAAATCCCATCTTACGTGAGCTGAATCCCACCCACATTGTCTTCCGATGTTCACCAACTACATCATCTACTGTTACTTTAAAAGTTAGAAGTCAAGGACCAACAAAACCTCTGGCCACAGTCATCTAATTTTATCATCTTGGGCTTAAATAGAGCTCCAGCCTATGCAGGTCCCTCTGGATGACATCGCATCCCTCTAGTGTATCCACTTCATCACTCATCTTGGTGTCATCTGTGAACTTGCTGATGGTGCTCTCAACCCCACTGTCATTATAATTGATAAAAATGTTAAATAATCCAGGCCCCTGAGGTGGGGGGGGGGGTGTCTCCATCTGGACTTGGAGCCATTGACCACTACCCTCTAGATAGTGGGAGCCATCTGGCAGCCATCCAGCCAATTCCTTATCCATGGAACTCTCCACCTATCAAATCCATGTATCTCCAGCTTGGTGAGTAGGATGTTGTGGGGGACCATGGCAAAGGCCTTGTGGAAGAGTCCAGACAGATTACATTCATAGGCCATTCCTTGGCCACTGATAATAGAAAGCCACAAGTTTGTCAGGCAAAAAAATAAGTCTGTCTGAATCCCCCTTGCAGGTCACTTTCAAACTCAGTCTTGCAAAGGAAACAATAATGTAGTTAAAGATCTGCCCACCAACATGGAACAATTGAGACATAAAATGCAGGGATAAGGAAGAATTATTTTCTTCAACTTAAAGATAAAGCATAGGCATGGTAATTAATCTAGAAGCAGACAGGAAGGTCTGCATAAAGACAGGGCTAAACACAAACCTCAGATAGCATTCAGATTACAGCCCAGTGTCAGTGTAGCTAACATGGGCACCATACATTCTGGGAAAGTTTTTTTCCCCTGACATGGCAACACAACCCCTCTGAACAGCATCAGCAAAGTCAACAAAAGCACTGTTCTGTTGGGAGTGCTTCGTCCAAACAATGAGTTGTGCTAGTAAAGCTGTGCTTTAATGAGTGGCTTTTTTTTTTTCCTGGTTGACATGGATTTGTAGACAAAAGATCAACCACAAGTTCCAGACAAGCATTTGAACAACAGCAGCAATTAAAAACTGTAAACAGTGTTAAAGAGTTAACAGGCTCTTGAAGCACTCTGGCATCATTACAGACTAATTTTCAAACTAGAAACTGGTTCTTTTTTTTTATATCTAGTCCTCAGCTTTGGTACTGACATTTGAAGACCTGGTACCCTCAGAATCTCTAGAGTTGTGTGGGCATAAAACAAGAGTTGCTCTTGACCTTTTGACTATGGCTGTAATTTTATGGTTACAGCTGCTAAAAGGCAAAAATTGCTGCCACCAGAAGGAAAACATGACTGTATGGATAGTAAGGATTGTTCTGGCCCAGGTGTGGAACCCTGCACTTGGTCTTGCTGAAACTCATACCATCTGGCATATTAACAGCAGTTGATCCCTCCAGTTGCTACATTATTCTATACATAGGAGCTCATTTTCTCCTTGTCTCTTAAAGAAAAGCCTTTTATTTTTTCTAGTCAGAAATGAAAAGCACATAAATTAGGAAAGTTAGATCATGGAGGGATCATTATTCAGTAGGGAATAACCCTACTCCCACTTATGTTAAGGAGATAAGCTGGTGAGATGATTCAGCAGGGTGGGTGCAAGGTTAGCAAGGTGTCTTCCACAAGGATAGATGGTTATGCTAAGTGGTAAACAAGAATGAGTTCCAACCCAGGATCATTAAGTCTAGGTGTGAAACAATCCTCCCAAGGGGATTTTTTATCCTCTTTGTCCTGGGTAACCCTTCTTGTAAGCCTTGCCCTCAAGCAGTTGTCAGAAGGAGCAGGAAGTTTGAGTTCAACAGAAGATTTCACAGCTACAAAATGAAGATCTTAATTTAAAATAAACTCCACCAAAATTCTTGGTGATCCCAATGGCCAAAGTACAAGATCTAGACTAGCAATCAGGCCCTCAGCTCTCACCTATCTGCATTGATTCTCCTCTCCAAGGCATTGTGTAGCCTAAACTCACACAGCTGAATAGACACCTTTGACAGCTGCTATTTGTCCAGGCTTTTGCAATAGAAATACAGCCAAAGTTGCTCAGTTTAAATGTGCATTTGCCTGAAAATTACACAAAACCAGAACTCAGAAAGTTTGATGATGCACAATATTTTAATTTTCTGTTAGTGCTTTAAGCATCATTTTGTTACTAACATACCATCATCCACATAAAAGTATCCCTCATACAGGTTCATACTGAAGGTTCACTTCAGATCAATACCTCTTGTCCCACAGCAGCCCTTAATTTCAAGGGAAGGTTACAGTGTAAAAACCTCCTTAGCAGTGAACATTGCAGTTCAGCTTTTTCTCCCCATGGACTTACCTTCCTTGTTCACATTTTATGTACTAGTTGTTTACTTTATTTACATCTTTTCCCACTGGTGTTATGATTTCAGAATGATTTTAGAGGTAGTATTTAGAGGTTACTACCTTTTCTGTTCTGTATCTTTAAATGGGACTACAGTTTTTTGAAAGTGTTTTTCTTATCATAAACTTAAGACTCTGTATTACATTTTTTTAATAACAGAAACATTTTCTTTAATGTAATGAAATATCTCCAGTAGATCAGTTCCTTCCTAACAATGTCATTTAACTTATTATTCACTAATTCCTTATATTGTTGTGTTGCTAGTTGAAGGCAAGTACAAGTAAGCAGAATAAGTTCAGCAACTCTGCTTAGATACTGCTCTGGAAATAGAGTTGCTTTGCTTACAATACATTAACATGATGTTAGTTTTAAGAGCTTTATCTGTATTCATATGCACAGTTGTTTTAAACAGCTTGAATAAAAGCTAAACACTCACTTTTTTGTCACACTAAGCCCTACTCAAGCCCAGCTGAATCTCTTCTCAACAGAACAGCAACAGGCTCCTAATTCAGCTCCTCCTGATGAAAGATCAGACTTTGCAGCACAGAACCAGTAACTGTGGGAAAAGCTGAGGAGCACAAACAAATGATTCTCAGCTAGAGGACTGAATGGGCAGCAGGAGGAGAAATCTGTCTTTACCTGCAAGTATCAAATAACTGTGGAACCTATGAGTGCAATTCCCAAAAGGAACTATTTAAAATATTATTTTCATAACCACTGTACAGTAGCCCAGCAACTTTCAGAAAACAACAGGAAATGCTGAGACAACCTAGAAAAAAGAAAAATTATTATTTTGAGTTCTGTACTTTTGAGATTGTTCTTTTGATTGCCCTGAAAATGACAGTATTCTAAAAAGAAAGGATAAAGGGTAGTTATGATCATAATTCTTTGTTTTCTTGCTAGCTTTTTCCATTACAAACAGTAAGAAGTGATGTCAGTTTTAAATTTACATCAATACAGCTTTCATGTCTGTAAGGGATGTTTTAATAAAGACAACACATTTATATACAATCTTTCATGTCACATCTTCAAAATTGGCAGTGTGTGTGTAGAAATTGGGGAAAAAAACCAACAAACCTACACCCACAAGTCTCCAGGCTTCACTTATCACTGCATACTGGAGCCGATTCAGAACAAACCCTTCAACTTCTCTGTTTAGTTTGACAGGAGATTGACCAATTTTCTTCATCAGGGCATATGTTCTCTCTGTAGTAGAAGGATCTGTTTCTGGATGAGGAACAATTTCAACCAATGGCACAAAGTAAGGTGGATTTACCTCAAGAAGAAACACAAAAGAAGAATGTTAACTGCCATCAGATTAACAGAACAAGTTAATATAAAGGATCTTTATAGGTTGTTACCAGCATAGATATTTTCCAGTGAACACAGTAAGCCTGACCTTCAGACCCTGAAAGGCTTCACCAATAAAGTAAGAGAGACTTCATACTGACATGAATAATTGATGCTTTCTCAATATTCAGGCTCTTTGTTGTAAGACATATGGTCACCACCTGTCTTCCAAAATGAAGCAGTGCACTGTCTTTAGATATTCATAGTATCATAGAATCATTTGGGGTGGAAAAGACCCCTGGGATCATCAAGTCCAACCATTAACCCTACTCTACAAAGTTCTTCCCTAAACCATGTCCCTCAAAACCACCCCCAAACAAACACATGCAGGGATGGTGACTCAGCCACCTCCCTGGGCAGCCTATTCCAGTGTCTGACCACTCTTTCAGTGAATTTTTTTTTCCCTAATGTCCAGTCTAAGCCTATCCTGTTGCAGCTTGAATCCATTCCTTCTTGTTTTATCACTGATTACCTGTGGGAAGAGACCAGCCTCTCTAAGTTCAGCCTCTTGTCAGTTAAAACCCCAAGGTTCTTTTCTGCCATGCAGCTTTCCAGCCACAATTGCCCAGACCTGTAGCTTTGCATGAGGTTGTTGGGGCCCAAGAGTGAAGCTGAAATTACTAAGAAATCAGTCTCAGCTGGACTGCAAAGCCATTTCAAAACAATTAGACATTTTAAAGCACTCCAGAGTATTTGCTTTTGGAAAAATACATATACCCTTACAACAGTAACCCAGAAAACATTTCTGCAGGGACTAGCTACCTTTCCAGATCTGATAAAGACTGGTTTCAGAAGTGGCTCCTACAGAGACTGCAGCTCAGACTAAACAACTCAACTGGCACAGACCAACTTGGGGAAACATTAAGAAAGAGTAATGTAAAAATCAAAGACTGACAAATAGAGAATAGGCAGAAATTTAAGAATTGCTTAACAAATAAATATGACAGCTGTAATTATTTCAGAAGTCTAGAAGAGATGTTTTCTCTTGCACTACAAAAAGTTACAACCCTAGAAACATGAGATAATGAACTACTGAATTTTAGACAGAAAAATGCTAAACCTAGGTACAGACATATTCTGAAGTTAGGTTTTTATTTTTTTATTAGAAGGAGTTGAAAACTATACCAAAAGAAACCATTATTTTTGTTCCTTTTGCTTCCCAGTCACCCCAAGGCAGAGTGGTAGTGAAGAGGTGTCAGAAAGGGACTGACCAAATGCTTTGACACTGCAGCATGAAGCTACAGTACCTCATGAGTACAGTAAAGTAGGGCTGTATGCTGGTGTTCACACTGCCATTCTTCAGCATGCTCAGGGAACTTCACACCCTGAGGGATGCTCTGGAGAGACAACATGTAGTTACCAAACTGCAGACAGCAGAGCAGTACCTTTATCCAGATACTGCAAACCTTGGTAACAACAGTCCTCTCAACATGATGCCAGATGTAATGAACTGCTGGCTGGAAGCCCCACACAGACCTCTACAGATGCTCACAGGTGGCCTTTCAGCATTTTGAGGTTCTCTGCCACCTCTAGTCATGCCATTTCTGCATCACTGCCCCGTTCCACCCCATCACAAAGTATACAAAGTCAGCTCCAAGTTTGTTCCATTCCATTCACTTGCTTTTCCTATTCAGGGATACTGCTTCTGCTTCAGAAATCTGAAGAAACCAAAGCCAAAAGTTTCCATTTTTCATCAGTATGACCTGATAAGCAAATGTAGGTCTCTGGCCAGATCCTTGCTGTTACTCAGCAACAGCTGAAAAAGGATACCAGGAAAGACTACAAATTCCACAAGAAGAAATTAGGGCATTTTAGAGGTTTGTCTTCAAAACACAGAATTCCTACATTTTGAGACCCAGTAGTTTGAGTAACACACAACAACATGAACACAACAACTTAGACATGAACCATATATACATCCTCTGAATTTAGTAGATGTTGCTGCTCACAGAATGACCAAACTACAGCTCGTCCCTAAGTCAGAACCCTGACCATAGCACACAAGCACTCCAAATATCCTTCTGTATCTCTCAGTCTGCAGGAAAAGGTTTGGATGCAGTTTAGTTAAAAGCCTGTATCACATACTACTACCACAAAAACAAAACATGCCATCATACTTACAGGATGTGACACAATACACTGCTTAACATGTTTAAGGCCAGTGAACAATTTGCTGGGTAAGAGACAAGAGGTCGAGCTGCTCAAGATAACATTGTCACCAACAAGAAGATCTAACTGACTGAAAATCTTCTTTTTCAGTTCCAGGTTCTCTGGAGTACATTCCTGGAATAGAAAAAAAAAGTAAATAAATCAGTATTAGAAGTCTTCTAGTTCAATAGTATTGATCCACATATTTTAGACTTCACTGATCCCACCTTTACACAAACCCTATGTTTTAAATAAGCCATAACATAAAAATACCTTCCCACATAGAAAGAAATGGAAAGCACAAGAGCTTCTCTATAGCAGGAGATGGATCACCACACGCTGCAGGAGACTGGACACAAAACAAATTATTCTGCTTTGTCCAATACATAGATTTTTACTCATGCAGACATAACATAGTATAGAAGAATAAGACCAGGTCTCCACTTCAAGAGAATCTCACATAATAGAAGTCAGAAAAGACAGAAAGAAATAGGTATATCTCAATTTCCAGAACTTTGGCAGAAGATTCCAAGGTACAGTTCTGGAACCTGCACTGTGACACCTCTTGGTGACTATCACACTTAAAAAGCTTGAATATCTCAATTCATTTCCATTCTGAGAACATTCCTGAAGTGCAGTGCAGGACTATCAGAACTTCTCACTGAGCATGTTCAGCTCTTCAGTATTGTGTGAAACTTCCCATGTATGAGCCAAGAGCCACAATCTACAGGCACTAGAATTTCAGAGTTATCCCCAGGAGCTGCCTGAAGGAGAGCATGCACAAATCCACTGGTCTGGGAGCAATGAGGACATGGGAGAGTAACTACAGTGGATCCCACAATCTACAGGAAAGTCTTAAGTCTACAAGAAGAAAACAGAGGAACAAAGCCCACTTGGTTTTTGGGCTTCTTGAAAGAGTTTGGGTTTTTAAAAAATCCAAACAAGACCTCAAACTTGTAAAACCTCCTAATTCCCTTTAAAGGCACAAAACACCTGCTCTTTTCTAATTCCAACCTTCTTCCACCTGTCAGACCTCATTTTATCCTTCCTTTTATGCTGAACTGCATATGAGGGCAGGGGAAAAGGCTATGCATTTAATAAAATCCAAAATTTACATTTAATATAATCTAACTTTTACATTTAATACCTGAACCTTCAAACAAACTATGTATCAGGAATGCTCAGGGCCAGAGTTTTTAACCTAGCAAATGGGTTAGAAGTAACTTCAAGTCTTAAAAAAATAAAACTGCATGGAACAGTACTAAAAGTTTCATGATATAGAAAAGATAAACAGGGTCATTTAAGAACTCCAGATAGAGCCCAAAGTAATAAACAACCTTATCAAAACAAAATGATACTCTACTTATAATTCCAAGATCCCTGCTTGTTGGTTAAGTTTAAATAGTTTCTTTTAGGAAAGCCAAAGATGAGGAGAACTTTGCAGATACTGTTCAAGATAGTAAGAGTTGCTCTGAATAGGTTTATTGTGAAGTTGAAATCCTAAGCCTTCTCTCACATCAGATGATAAAAAGGCAAACTCAAATCTGCTGGAAACTCAAACCTGCTACAGTTACGTAAGGTTTCTGAATGGGCCATTTGCTTGAAGTTTCTTGTATAGTGTCACAATTGTATTCAGATTGTTGGATCACTGCAATAAAGTTTCTGTCCTCATCAAGGATGTAATTATTTTCTCAGAGACACCAATTCCCTGAAGAACAGGGGGGAAAAACAAGCTTTAAACAATGCATAAAAAGGAACCTCACTTGCTGTCATTTGCAGGGACTGGAAAGGTCTGAAGCTATTCTGTTTACCCTGAGAAAAAGAAGATCAAACAGTGAGCAGATAAGATAGGATTTTAAAGCTACCACAGTCTCTCTCAAAGAATCAGTGCAAAAAGGTTAGCATACACCTCAATGCATTTCAAGTGACACTGTATATTTCTGGGCCCTTTTTGTAGAGAAAAAAATATCATGGTTCTCATTTGCACTGAACAGTACACCTTTATTCCAAGGCTAGAGCACCTGAACAAGGTTGCTACAAATCTGACTTCCAATTTATACTTTATTAGACATGGTTTGGTTTTTTTAACAGCCTGGTCAGAACATGACAGTTGTTAATTTAAAAAAAAAACAAAAACAAAAACACCTCCTGGAAGGCTTGTACTGAATGAAAGACTTAAGGGTTAATAAACATTATACTATTCAAATACATGTTCAGAGGACACATAGTAGCTACTCAACCAGCACATGAATTCTTGAACTACACAAAGATACTAGACTCTCTCCCTAGCAGACAACACTGATACTCACACAAGGTGATTGAGGTCTAATTAAAAATTCACTCATATGACACAACCCCTTGAATGGCAGTAGGTGGAAAGCTGTGGAGTTTTAGCTGTTTAAATTCAGTCTTTGTGGTTTTGTACAGGCTTTTCTCACCACACTATCCACCATCTGGGTGTATGTCCATGCTCAGCTAAGCACACAGCTTCATTTACCTCTATTGAAATATCTACACAAGTTCTTTCTATCCATTCTCAGCTATATCAAGGTATATCACAACTCATTGGTAGCACCTTCTATGAAAACACTTTCCAAAACATTATATTTGTAAAATATCTTCTCCTTACACTTGGAATGGGAACCACTGCAAAGGCCACGGATCTATTAGCACTGGGAGGTAAAAGAAACAGAGCACAGCCTGAAGTAAAGCACTGCAATACAGTGGTATAGTCCTAAAATCACTGGTCTTGTCCTCAACAAGCATGGCAGTATGAAATGAAAGCCAAACATTTAAACTGGCATGGTCAAAGATTAGAAACCATTCAGCAACAAGCAAGAAGTTTTCTGCAAGAGCATCTGGAGGTGCTGTGCCAGGGAGCAGCATGGAGCCCTCTGAACAGCAGGTACAGTCTAATAGCAGTCACCAAGCACAAGGCATTGCTGAATAAAGAAGTTTGACAAGGCACAGCTGCACAGTGGTGAGTTTGCACCTCCTGAATAGATCCTGGATGCTGCATATTCAAAACAATCAAGAAAATATTTCTTCCCTGGCAACCTTCATATTCAGATTTATGATGGTGCAAATTCCTGCAAAAGAAAAAACTGATCAAGCTTGAACTCTCCTAGACTCCATTCCAGGACTGTATCCTATGCCATGGGATTCATCCAAACATATATTGGCCTGAAAGGACAAAGTTTTTTTTCTTAAAGTCCAGGGCTGTGATCCCACAGTGTTCTACTATGAACACATTTCAGAATCATCCTGATTTGTGCTCTCTTGTGCCATCACTTCAGCAGATATTGATGTGCCTGAAGACCCATTGTGAAGTCAAGGGTCTGTAAATATGAGGCTTCTTCCAGTGGTCTGAAGAAGGCCTTTTCTTCCCCATGAGATCATCTGTAGCAGACACCTAGCATGATGTCTTCCACATTGGTGGTCCTGTTAATTCTGACCTTTTAAGTTCTCAACAGGATCCTCATTCAAACCAAGGCATGAAGGCTCACAGCATGTAATAAATCCCCTAAGCAGCTAATCCTCTCCTAACTTTATCTGGCACCACCTAACCTCCAAAAGCTGTACTTCACTGCCATGCTGCAAGCTGCTACAGCAGCAGTGCCTGGTAACCTTGCTCTAACCATAACTGAGGTAGAAAATGCTTTTCAAGAGTTCTGGGACTTTATTTTTCTCAGTAAATTCAAAAAGGCTTCAAGTAGCAGGTAAACTAGAAGCCATAGCTCCTTTGACTGGTACAAGGATGCTCTCCATCTTCTGGAGTTCCCAGAGTCAAGTGACAGCAATCCTCTCCTCTGATAGAGGTAAGATGTAGCAGCAGCTTTCAGAGCACAGAATAAACTCACAAGCAGAGCCCATACTGTCAGCAATACTGTCAGCACTCCTGCAACAGGAGCCACATTCTTTGCAGCTTTTTGTGGGAATATGAAAATCATCACAGGATTAAGAGACAAAGAGTTCTGAATCTCAGAAAAGCAGCTTTTCTGAGATTTTCTGCCTATTCCATTTATACAACACTTCCATTATTTTCTATAGTGATAGTTGATAGCTTCTATAGTTATTAACATCATCCCAGAAAAGACTTTCAGGCATAATTGTTTTATTTACTACCAAGACACTTTAGTGTCTAAGTGATGGTAGATGAGTGAGATTATTACAGAGCAGTAGTAAAAATATCAATTAAAACGCCAGT
>WYEA01003084.1:47935-61213 GCA_033558465.1 Alcedo atthis
CACTTTAGTGTCTAAGTGATGGTAGATGAGTGAGATTATTACAGAGCAGTAGTAAAAATATCAATTAAAACGCCAGTACTTACAGACCATCTATTACAAAAAGAAAACACAACACAAACCAAAACTTAAATTAAAAAAAAACAAACAAAAAAAACCCCACAAAATCAAAACAAAATCCCAACCAAACAAAGCAAAAACCAAAACCAACACAAACAAAAACCCCACCAAACATCAACTTAGGGCTATAACTCACTTCAAATCTGAATTGATAAACTGTTAATTCCTGAATTTATTATCTCATACCAGTGTGAAAATTGATGCTTCTTAAAGAATTGCCCTTTTGATGACAAGAAAACCTTTCTGCCACTCTATACTGTACAAGTAAGTAACACTTTAGTGAGGTAAAACCCAGCATTTAGATGGAAAAATTTTGTGCTTCCCTACAGTTCAGAAACATGTCCTGTTAAGCAACTGGAGCAATAAAAATATTATTAAGAGTATAAAATGGCAGTAATTTGATAATTGAGTGAATTACACTTTGCCTTACACTTAGAGAGGGAGCAAATGTGAGGAAGTCCATTTGGCAGCAGCTCCACAGAAGACACTGGTGAGCTGCTTTCCCAAACATCACCTTTCAGTTCAACTCAAACACTGACTCAAAGTATTTTACATCAGTAAAGTTTAAAATCAGAATGTTTCAAACCCTAAAAATCAGGAAAAGATGGAGAGTCAGATTATATGCTTAAAAACAGCTGCCTCAGAAGCCAAAGCATAACTTCTGGTGCCACAGGTCAGTGTTTAAGGTAAGCAGGGTAGAACCAAGCCTAAAGTTGTATTTACCCAGCTTAGAGCAAACACACTCATGTTTGTCTGTTCAGTGTTCAGAGCTGAGCAGTAACTCCTTGTCAAGGTTTAGGGTCAGGGTGGCCTGCTAGACTTACAACAGACACTCTTTTAACCCCCTTCCCTCCCCAAAGGGAAAGGGAATAAGGGAAAGGGACTTAGTGATTAGAAAGCTAGAGCATCTTTAACAAAAATACAATGGAATATATACAAATATATCCAAATCCAGTATTGAACCCAACCCCCCTGATGGCAATTGCATCACTGTCAACACTGATGCTGTGAAGCAGGTATTAAGGAAGTCCCAGTCCAGACAGGAACCAGGTTCTGGGATCCTGTGGTGGTCTTGGTTTGCACACCAATCCTTGGTAGGAACTCTAAACATCAAGCACTATCATTGCTAGAAGCAGACACTGCCTGTGAAAATATGCCATTAACTTATGAAAAGTGCAGCTAGTTAGAAAAGACTCAGATAAAAAGTCAAGTCACTGAATGGAATTGTTCTGTTCTAACTCAAACCAGGACAACAGGCCAGAAGAAGCCATGTTACTGCAATGCTTGTACACTCTGCCTTCCAGAAACTTTGTGTTAATTGCTTCTGTAAATACAGTTTCCAAACCAGGATGGTCATCTATCCTACAAGCTGTCTTCAGATATTCTCTCATCCCCAGAAGTAAAAGGGCTCTTGCAAGCTATATGGAAAGAAAAATAAAAGCTGGGATAGAAACTGGTACCAGACAATCTAAAACAAATGTCTATGACAGAAGACATGAGTCACCTGCTGTCAAGGCACCCAAGCCAATGCTGGTTTCCCATTCTGAGGCACCAACAGGATTTTTGAAAGCTTTTTTAAGCTGGTAACACTATTTTTCTAAGTCTAACTGGGAGAGATAAGAGCTAGCAAGATCTAACAGACCAGGCTGAAGACCTGTTAGTGGCATTATCATCAGTTCAAAAGAATTTGCAGGTGTAAAATGAGGTGTGCAGTACACTTTTTTTTAGAGAAAAAAAAACCAACAAAACCAAAGATACTGTTCTAAGACTTTTAGGCAGAGCTCCTTTAAAAGGAAAAAGGATAAATACCTAAAGACCATAAGGTGTATGTTACAAGCTTCATTTCATCCCCTAGCCAGTTTGCTTTGCCCCATGCCACAGCACAAGTGGCAGGTTCAGAGATGACCTCCCAGCCATCCTCCATGCCCCAACTCAAACAGCCCAGCCAGCCTAGTCATCTTATCCTCCTCTGACAGCACTTAAACTTCATGATTTTGTTATTAAATTGCTCAAAAGCAAAGCATTCAAAAAAGTATGTTTTCATTTTACTCTCATTGTCATAAGAGATCATACAAGTGCTGCACTGATTTTTATTCAGCTTTTATTACTCAGCAACTAGACACACATCCAGTCAAATCTGTTTTTAATACTGAAAAGAGTACTAGTAATCTCACTACCCAAAAGTCACATAAGGACAAAAGATAGAAATCAAATGCAGAAAAGTTAAGAGCACAATCTATTAATCCTATTTCTTGCATCTTTTTACTACTTGGTCCCATTCATTTTAAGTGATGCTCCATGAAAACAGCACAGAAGTCTGCAGAATTCATTCAAGAAGTACAAACACCAAAGAGATTTAATGCTAAAAGTGGATTTACTCTGAAAAAAAAAAAAAAAGCCAAATTTGAAAAGAAGTTAAAATTTAACCAACTGAAAGCTAGGGTAAAGAAATGAAGCTCTCATAGAAGTCTTCTGACAAGTTAATCAGTAGGTTATGTCATTAAGCAAGGGGGGGGGGGAAGGCCTCTATATTCAACTAACAATGTAACTGATGTTTTAAAATAACTAAAAATCAGTATACTCACACCTCTAAGTTACAACTAGTCAGTTTTATTCTTCCCTGTTCAAAGCTGTACTAAGCAATGTATCTGAAGTTTAATACAGTTCATCCAGAAAGTAGTCCATTCAATGCTGAAATAAGGCTGTGAGACTAAAATTAATATTTTTATATCTATTCTGCCCCCCTTCCAAAAGCAAATTAAAGATAAGTTTAAATAACATGCCCACTTAACATTGTGTATTTGATAACACTTTATCTCAAACCACAGGCTGATGCTGTGGTTTGCAACTGGGGAACTGGTTATGAGTATTGTCAACAGTGTTTCACACATTTGATTTGTTTCCCATGGACATCCTACAACTATTTCTTTTTATGTTAAGCAGCTACATGTTAAGAGACATCAAAAGGGTTAAGGGAACATAAATGCCATGTAGCTGATGCAGTTGGTGTGAATGCCTGGAAGTCCTGCAATAAAAAATAATAAAAGATTTCAAGGAAGTCAACTGGTCACATGTGAGATAATAAGTCCTTTCATAGACAGTAACTAGTAAAGAGACAGTAAGCAGAAGGTAGGAAGAACACAGTTCTTACTCAGTGGAAGATGCTGATCAATGCTGTTTGACAAGCATCTGTGCCCTTTGTTGTATCCATTCAAAAATGACCTAAAAATTAGTTCATAGAACTAAGTCATCATCATTACAACCACAAACATTTGCAGGAGGACTCTAGAGGATTCAGTGACTACACAAAAAATTTGCAGATTAAACTCAGGCAATACATATGTGAAAACAATTATATGAACTGACAAACTTCATGCTTGCTACTGATGGAGTAAGGTATTTGGGTAACAGCATCCAGTTCCATCACCTGAAGAAAAGCAAGTGAATACAAAATAGTTTGTTTCCCATTCCAACTTCACTTCCCAGCACACATTCAAACACCAAGTATCAACTGTTTTAATTACTCTCAAGACTCTGTGAGCCAGCTGCTTTTGGCTACAGCTCTCCCTCTGTCAGGATAGAAGTCAGCTCTGGGCACAGCCAATACTCCCTGCTTCCCTAGGTACATGGAGAGGAAGAAACCCATTTTAATCCCAGCACTAGTATGTGTGGTGCTCCCTACTAATAGATCATCTCTTTCCCAAGAATCTCCTGCCCACTCTCCCCTCACATTCATCTTTTTAACAGGTTTGGTCTTTGTTACTCATGGAGAGCAGCAATTGTCTCTCAGTTTAGCTGCCAGCCTCTTCCAACAGAGCCAAAAAGAAACTTGCAAGGAGTCTTAAGTAGCAAATCCTTCAGAGAAGCCTATCCCCCAGGTCAAGACACTAGGCTAGAAAGAACCTCAAATTTAACAAGTACAGCTATTTTTAAGGGGGTCAGGATGTTGAACTCTCCACCACCCACCTGCTGCACAGAACAGCTCCTGATCAACTTTCTGAAGTGTTTCTGGGAGCTGTCAGCCCTTTGCTTACCTGAATGAAAGTAGCACCATCTACTGCTGCCTTCAGGTCCGTGCAGATGCTAATGAGAGCCAACTGCTGCTCAGCACTCGAGGCTCCTTTCAGGAAACCCGACTCCTCCAGCTCTTTCATCTGTTTGCTGGCAGAAACAACATACCCATCTAAGTACTTCATAATTGTCAAGCCACCTTGAGTTGTTTTAAAAAGCTTCTGAACAAACCTAGCGTATTTTCTGTGCTGCTGCAGATGTTTACACTCAAAATATAAATGGTAATTTTAGTCATTACTCTTAGCTTCTTCATTTTTTAACCATTTTTTTTATTTCTCTTCAAGCATGGACAGTTCTAAGACCTACTCCTAGGTGCAAGCTTGTCACCACCTCAAACCATTTTCATTGGTGCAGGATCATGATGGCATAACTGCAGTTACCACATAGATGGAGGGTAGAAAGTCTATACAGCCTGGAAAAAAGTTAAGTGTCTTTTTGTGCTATACCAATCCTGTAGCTTAACCTATAACCAGTGATCCATCAGATGTTTCCTAAATGATTGGAGCTCACATGGCAGTCTACATGAGGAGCTTTAGGGGACAGTACATGTTAAATGGGCAGAAATTACATAGGCCCAGATGATCTGCACTCCCAACCACACCTCAGTGCTTAACACACCTGCCCAGACCCCTCCAGGTATCCACACCAACACTGGATTTGTTTTTGTATGTAGAGGGTGAGGAGGAGATGGGAACCCATGCACTCATCAGAATCTCCAGCAACCAGAGACAAACACCTTCCTTAGTCCTTAGGAAGCAAGACAGACAGACAGCCACAGGTTGGGGATAACATCAGCTGCAGAGAGCTTCTCCAGTCCAGCTCTGGCACTTACACCCTAGAGCAGAATTTCCTCACCCCCTGCCAGTGACACCACTGCAGCCACCAGCAACTCTAAACACACCAAACAGGAAGCAACTGTTTGATTTGCTTTGCAATTTGAATTGCAAGAGCAATTCCAGCTTTCAGTGGTTTTATGAAGCCATTTATTTAGGGCCCTTTCCTGACAAGAAGTAATGACTCCATAGATTAAATAAAAATATTAGGAAAATCTGGAGGAGGAAGCTTAAGCAAATTGAATGGGATTCATCTTAGTACCCTGTTAATATGCACATCTAAGAAGTATTTTAATCTCTTTAGGCCCACTCATCAATATATTTATTGACATTTTGGTTGTTTTGTTCCATAAATGAATTTTTAGTCTCTCCAGTAATAATGTCTCTTTAAAGTCCCCTGGGGTATTAGAATGCCATCTAATGGGCACATTTAATTGCCATCCAGCAGGCAAAGGAAGCATCAGTATCCCCTGGTACTTGCCAAACCAGACTGGTTTGGACATACAGCAGTGCACTGCTGACCTCTACTGGATGACTTTTAATTAAAAGCATTCTAGACCAGGGTGATCACCCCTGAGGATGACCTCAGACTGACAGCATGGCCACAGTACAACCTGCAGGACTTTGCTCTGCAATTGTATTATGTGCACACTTAATACTGATAAGGTCTTGGAAGAGTTCATGTCCGTGAGAAAATACTGCTTCCTTTTAGAGCCCTCACTTTGCCTCCAGTTTTACTGTTGTACCTGACTGCCCATGTCAACACTACTCTGGGAAATGAGCCCGTATTTACTTCAAGATAAGACAACCAATCTAGAGTAACAGTCCTAATCACAATCTGCATGGAATGCTCTTGGTTATAACTCTTACTCAAAGTCTTCAGAGCAGGAGCTTGCAAGTGATGCACCCCACTGCCTCACCTTTATCCACAGCTACTACTGGGCAGTCCTAGTATTCAGTGCACATTGTTGCAACAAGCAAGCACTTGCATGATTGAAGATAACTTCATCACTGTTACTGCCCAAACCAGCAAGAAGGATGAGAAGAGGATGGAGCCAGACTCTTCTCAATGTCATCCAGTGACAGGACAAGAGACAATGGGAGCAAGTTGGAGCACAAGAGGTTTAGGGGAAACACAAGGAAAAACTTTTTCCCAGTGAGGGTGCCAGAGCCTGGCAGGGGCTGCCCAGGGAGGTTGTGGAGTCTCCTTCTCTGGAGACACTCAAGACCCTCCTGGATCTGTTCCTGGGTGACTTGGTCTAGGTGACCCTGCTCTGGCAGGGGGGTTGGACTAGCTGATCTTCTAGCTCCCTTCCAACCCCTAACATTCTGTGATTGTTTGATTGTTATTCTGTGAAGACAGCTCCAGTATTATGCTTCAGAAGTTCATCCAACCACCACTACCCAAGACAGACACCATGATAAAAAAAAGAAGAGGAAAAAAAAAAAGAAGTTATTTGGCACAGGGAAAAAACCAAACCAAGAACAAAACCATCACCCATCCCATATATATAGCCTGAAATACAACAGGCCAAGAAGGCAACTGAAAACTGGGACCAGCTCACAGTCCACACGTGAAATGGCCAACTAGTAGTAAGCTGCTAATACTAAGTTGCAATTTGCCATCTGAAAATGTTAGCAACTACTGCTAAAGTAAAACAGGAAAATGCAGTTATAGTCAATTTGGTTTTCCATGGTGAAAAAAGAGTAGCCACTATTGGCAAGTCTGAGCAGGGTCTGCAATCTTTACAAGTCACTTGTTACCTTCAAAAGGTCAATTCCAATGCTGTCTCCAAATCTAGTGAGCTAAATAAGTTCACTTGTTAGGTTTGTGAAAATCTTTTATTATCTTGGTACCAGAACTGACCAGGTTATGATGCAAAAGCCTTCCCACTAGGAAGTATTTTCTACAGATATTAATTTTTGGTTTACATTTAGGTTCAAGATGGAATTCTCACCAAAACTTAAGTGGGCCTACCTAAAATAGAGACCCACAGTTCACATCCTTGCTTTTACCATGCAGACCCAGCCTAAAATCTGTGTTTCCCACAATCACACACACTCTGGCTGAAAGGGGCTGTGGTGGGATGTCTCAGGTTGCAGCAGCAGTATCACTAATGCTAGATTTGGTTACTCTTGGTTTCGTGTAGTCAAGTCTTGAAAACCTTCAGAGATGGATATTCTACCAGAATCTTTGACAACCTATTACTTTGGCATACCAGGCAAATGCCAAGACCATAACTGTTCAAGCTTTTTCAGTTGGAAAAATCAGTCTTAATTTAAATAGTATATTCCAGAAGCTCAGGGTATTAGCTGCCACCCAGCAACAAGGGGAGAAGACAAAATTTCCCTTTGGAGGCATTTTCAAATACAGAATAGCCAGGGAGAAACTCTGGAAAGTCTGAATCTATCCCCTTCCAAAGCCTGTTAACACATTATCTGGTTAGTTCTGCAAATGAAGGAATTTTCTCCAGCTAGTTCACCACAGTTAACAGGGGAAAAGGCAGGGAAAAAAAAAAACCAGAAAGGTAGAATAAAATCTATAATTTATCACAAGCTTGATGTGCCAGTGTGAGACACTCAGTATCAAAATACACTTTGAAAAGAACTGTCTAGTTAGAAATCATCCCCTCAAAAGAGATACATAAAGCTACCAAGGAAGACCTAAGCCAAGCTTCAGTTATAGGGGAAAAAGTCAGTAAAACCCTGGCTATAAAAGTCTAATTCCTTGGCCTTGTGACCTGCCAAACATCAGGCAGTTCATTACAACTTCCAGACCCCCATTCCAACAGCACAGAATTTTTACAGTGCTTCATTTGGCCAGGAGGAGGACAATACTTTTTTCTACATCCTGAGTCGTGTTCATTTTTCACAGCAATTGTGCTCCCACAGCATGGAAAAGTTAGTTGCTTAGTGCTTTGTACTGCACTTTACTAGATAGAAAGGCAAATAAAATTTATAATAAATACGTACTGAAGAGAGGAAGTGGGATATCCTAGACTACTTGGCTCCAACTCTTTGGAAACCTCATGTTTTCAAACCATGCAGAAGAGTATGGTTATACTCAGGTAACACTGACATCCAGGCAATTCTCACTGAACAGGCTCACTTCTGAATTTACATTCAGTACCACACAAACAAAGCACCATAGATCAGTTTTCAGAAAGCTGAAAATTCACTAGAAATTTATTTGCAATTAAACAGAAATGAATTTTACATCATTTAAATTTGAGGGAGAGTGTCCCTATTATTTAGCAAAGAAGAAGGTCAAAGTTGCTTCCCTTCCAACCAAGTATATCCATGTTTTGATACCTGTATCAACACATGTACCTGTTTTAGCCATAGCAATTTTATGTGCCAGGTAAAACTACTACTTCCCAAAGTCAACTTCAACCTGTCCAAGCATATTTTTCTCTTTGGTCTAAGAACAGAAAGGAAGAATTAGACAACAGTGAAGAGCTGTTGGTATAAATTTGCCATTTAGTGCAGTTGAATATAGTAATACAGATTTTAAAATAATCTTCTATTTATATTTTAGGACAGGCTACTTTACAAGATGTTCTATGATTTTTTGCCCTGAAGGTAGCTATAAGCCTTTAGGCATATGACTACTGTACATTGCTTTTATATCAAAACCAGTTACCTGTGTCCTGAAGGAGAAACAGTTTTGTATCCAAGTAAATACTGTATTTAGCCAGCATCCACTTCTAGAAAAAAAATGGCAGAATGCATGTGCAAATATGCAAGTTTTAGGGTCCTCTTCATAGTCATCTGAACTTTTCCCCCTTGCAAAAATCTTTCATTATACATGTAAAAATTTTTCTACAAAAAAGCATGAACCAATTACATGTTGGGGTGGGGGGTGTGTGTGTGGAAATTTAGTACTTCCACCATATTTAATCTTTATTAGCAGTTTAATTATGTTTAGGACAATACCAAAGTATTTCTAAAAAAAAATAAAAAAGCAACAATGACAAAAATAAAACCCCAACATATTACAAGAATCATGAAAGTTTATTTTGGGAGACACACACTAAAGCATTTCTGCACGTATGTTTTAGGTGTACTTTCCAATTCTCTTTATTTTGAAGTTTAGCAATCTTGCAATTAGAATCACACTGACTCCAAAGAAATAATATTGGATATGAAAAGTTAACACTTTCCAAGGCAGGTTACTACAGCTTGTATTCAGTAGGTCAAGTGTGCCAATGTGTCAATCCAATGTGCAGTCATTTTGTTTGTCACACTGACTGCCACGTGTCTGGCAACAGGTATATAGGCAGTAAATCCATCACACCATAACAGGCTTTAGGAAACACACCCTCCTTTCTGTACCTGGTCTACTGATGTGAAAACAAGAAGTATATCCACTTGTTTCAGTACATTTAGGTTCCATGCTTTAATCTGATTTTTTACCCATAACCAAGTGGTTTTGAATAAACATACAGTGTTTGAATAAAATTACTTTTCAGATTTTCCATAAAGATAAATGCAGGCTCTCATGATCATTGGAGGTCCATCCCAGACTCCATCTAGTCTTCTTGCAGGACTACCCACTCCTGCTGCCCATCTATTTACTGTTCTGCAAGTTTAATTTATTATGCTAATGAACCCCAAGACACCCTTTATATTAAATCAGAACAACACATTCAAAGTCAATGTACTTAAAGTCCATCACATAAAATAGTTAATAAATGCTCAATTATTTCTGTCAAAAAGCATCATCTCCTTTTAGAAGTGAATGTTTTTTACTACTCAAATCCCACTCTTCTTTAGAAAAAGGAAACCTCAAACTCCAGTTTCTTGATTTGTAGAGTACCTCCATACAGAAAAATTTACAAACTGTAGACTCAAGTGGAACAACAACTTTTCAGTACTAAATTTAAAAAATCCACAAAAACTTCCCTAAAAGTACTTGCTATTTGCAGAGAAAAAGGAAAACAAATTCCAGGAAACACAGAGAAGCAGTCACCAACTGGCTTTGGCCATTGCTCTCTCCTCCAATCCCTCATTACTGGCATCTTCTCCAGCTCTCACACAAGTATCAAGGCAGCAGCTCAAAGGAATTTATTTACTGCAAGGTTGTCTGCTCTGAAATCAGGGCAAAAAAGTTGAAGTTTGACTATATTTTGATAGCCATTAAAATACTGGTTGAAGAAACTGTGCAACTTGTATTCTTGTCACAAAAACCTGAAACTAGGCTTCTTAACTAGGATGTTACAACAGGCAGGATACACAAGTTAATTATAAGTTGAGTGAAGAACACCTTACGTAAAAGGCAAAACCTGCCTTGAATTCCTTTGGGACAACACTCACAGGCACAGGACAATATAGGAACAGGGAAAACAGCACTCTGTGATACATGACATTCATTTTTTCCAAGCTGAAAACCTTGGAAGGCTAGAATCCCCATTTTGTTACTAGAAATAGCAAATCTGAGGGGCAAGTGATGCCCGATATTTCACTCCAAGGCATCATGCAGGGAAGGCTGATTTATTTTCATTGATGCTGATCATGAAGTAGCCCAAACTTTAGAATTATATGCTGAGACAGCAACAGAAGACTGCTCAGAACCACCCCCTAAATGCATTCTCTCACTCCAAGAGAAATAAAAAAACTCTATTTCAGGTTCCACGAGAAGAGGGTGAATAGAACCAACCAGACATTCTCCCCTCTGATCTAAGAGCTACTGGGGGCCAAACAAAGAAACTGAGAAGCCAGGTTAAAAACAAACAAAAGGCAACATCTCTTCCCACAGTGAGCAGTAGATTTGCAGAACACAAAGTCCTTTGGCAAGGAGGCTGCAAAAGGTTTTACAAAGGTTCAAGAGAAGGTTAGAGAAATAGCTGGAAGAAATCTAGAGTTACTGAATACACAAGCAACTTCTAGGCACTGGAAGTTGGGGGAGGGGAGCAGACAGGCAGGACCTGAACTTGTAGCTCTGTTGTGTACCAAAAGCATGTGGCTCTAGCCATAGTGCTACAGGGCAACAGAGTAAAGGGCTTGATGAGTGTTGGTATGAAGCAGAGCGAGTGTTCTCGTGCTCAAGCTCTCAGATTTGCCCCTTCTAAAGATGCTTTGCAGGCTCTACTATAGCTGATCAGTAGTTGCATCATTAGTGGAAGCAGCAATCTGTTCTAGAAAGCTCAAAATAATATTAATTTAAGAATTTTGAAGCAATCTCTATTATTGAAAGTGTCTGTGGTCCTTCTATGCAAAAACTCTTATGTTCATGCATTTTAAGCTTAGCCTATAGATAATCTAAGCACAGGAAAGACAGGTTCAAGAATTTGGATCTAAACTTAAACTCTTAAACCATTACTGAAGTGCTCTTCAGAAGTGTCACTGAGTTTGGGGAGCACAGTTCAGCTGATCTTACCTGTAGTTCAAAAACTTTCTTCCAAGCTTATAAACTGTGAGATGTGGCTGTTCATTCCTAATGACAGAAACCCCAATTACATTACAATCCCCATTATTTCAAGTCTTGTGACCTACCCAATGTTTTCCAGAGCACTTGTTAGCTGCTGTTGTGCAACATCATAAAGTTTCACTTGGAAGCCTCCAGCAGCAAACACCATGGCCCAGCTGCGACCAATGAGTCCACTGCAAAGAAAATCAATAGCAGCCAATGAATAAAGCAGCATTTATTTGGGGCAAGGAGTTCTTACAGGCATGGCAAGAAGGAAAAAAAAAAAAAAAAAAGAGAGCCTGGACTCTTCAATACTTCATTAGAAGATTGGTTACGTATTGATAAGAAGCAAATCTCTCTCTAAAAGAAAAACATTTTGCTAGCTGTGTAGCATTTTCTCTGAGAGTTGGGAGAAAAATCATGAGGACAAAAAAAACCCAAACAGAAAAGGGACAACAGAACTCAAATAGGAAGAACAATTACTTCACTGCAGCCTTAACCTGGAGTCCGTGCATCAAATTAATAAAGACAATGAAAAAAGTATATTTAAAAGTATTTCATTCAGTTCATAGTCTAAAGATGAACAGCAGTCCATTGGTTGAAGAGTTCAGGATCCTGCTTCAGAGATGCTCAGAAAAATCTAAGGTCCAGCTGCTGAAGTCAAGGGTTCCAGAGCAACTAAGTACCATAAGCATGTGAAAACAAAACAAAAACAAAGCAATGAACAAACCAAACACAAAAACCCACCAACACAAAAACCAGGAAAAAAAGCTTTTATTTTTAGCTGAAGCACTCTACCGTGCTGGAAGCACACAGGAACAGAAATATGTAGAGGAAACTTCCAGTAACTGACAATTTTATCACTTCTCTCAAAAGCAGCACAGGTTTTAACTTAGATTTATAGCAGGCATCAGCCTTTTCAAATGGAAGCACTGATGCACAGTGTCAGAAGCTCAATAACCTGAGATCAGAAAAAAAAAAAAAAGAAAAATTCCATAACAGAGAAAATAGCAGAACTCTATACCCACGCCTGTTACAGTGGGGTTTTTTTTTATCATTACATCATATCCTGTCATTTCCAGGATCACTGTATTTCAGCATTAAACTGAAAACATTAAAGCCATTAAAGCAATCTGTAGCAACTGGAAAATGCCAGGCCACTAGGGCACCAATAAAGATTTAAAAGGGGAGTAAAAGTCAAAGATAAGCAATAGGGCAGATGAGAAAAGGAGGAAGAGAAAACAGGAACATGCTCAGGATGTTGGTTCAAATACAAAGGGAAAAGAGGAACAAACCAGGAAGTTTCAGGAAACAGAATCTGTTCCTGGGTGACTTGGTCTAGGTGCCCCTGCTCTGGCAGGGGGGGGTGGACTAGATGATCTTCTAGGTCCCTTCCAGCCCCTAACATTCTGTGATTATATGATGTTAGCATATTTGACTTCAGAATAATGCTTTCTGACACTTAAAGCACTTTCATCTTGGGTCTGGTGGCAAAGTATTAATAACCAGATACCCTCACACACCTTCTGTGGTGCTACCAGGAGCAAGTTTTCTACCTTTGATGTAACTGTGCCACAGCAGCTGCAGAGTGAGTCACTGGGCTTTTCACACACCTGCAGAGAACACAAGTTCCCCAGAAGCCACCAGTTTCAGCTCAAGAAGAGGATGAAACAATACATTCCTAACATGCCCACACAAGGCAAACACACCATGTATCACATGGAAAGAAACTATTACTGAAAGGCTGCCTGAGAGAATCATAGAATCATAAAATCATAGAATGTTTAGGGCTGGAAGGGAGCTCCAAAGGGCATCTAGTGCAGCCCCCCTGCAGGGAGCAGGGACACC
>WYEA01003088.1:3016-14268 GCA_033558465.1 Alcedo atthis
TTCTTTCATTCTTTCTTTCCTTCTTTCTTTCTTTCTTTTTTCATTTCTTTCTCTCTTTCTTTCTTTCTTTCTTTTTCTACACTCAAAGTAGAGGCATGGTGGTTTTCAGCTAAAAGAACAGATGTAACGGCATTTTGAGGAGAAACTTAACTAGTAACAAATGCTATGTCAAAGTATATGAGATAACATAGAAGATGCAGATTCTGGGCTCTGTGCTGTGGATCTGTTAAATTTACAGTTGTAAATACTTGAGGAAGAATAGAATATCCTCCATCCATGTTCAACAGGTTCATTAATTCTTGCACAAAAATACAAATTCGTGGCTATAGAGCTTCAGAAGGGAGATTACTATAATTTAACAGTTCATGTGGCTATGTTACATAGTCAGTGTTCAGTTTAACAGTCCGTGTGGTTGTGTTATATAGGCAGTGTTCAACAAGTCCATATAAACCCATGACTGCAAAATAAGTTATCTATATGTACCTTTTGGGTGGGATTCATGTCCAGAAAAAGTAATCTACATCTATCTTTATGACGAACATTTTTCCAAGCTGCATGATCTTCACTGATCTTCCAGTTTACTTGTTGGAATGACACTATGACACATTTATATGACCTTTAATTTCCCACCAAGTATCCCATTACACTGTCAAGAGAACATAAAATTATTTTATGACAGGACACCAACAGTGGGTCCCATCAACTATTTTTAGATGTTTGTGATGTAGATATCTATGAATACCACTACTGCTACAAGGTGATATTAAGTATCATGTAAAGGTAGACAATTAATTTTAGCAGCTGATATATGCTCTTCTTTGTAGACAAATGCTTGCTAAGAGACAGCTTACTAGCACTGACAGTTTATGTATTGTACATATACATCATTTAGCCTTCCAATCGATTATACTAGACCAGTCAATGATTTCTTTTTCATTGAGTTACCAAAATAAGAAGGTATCTGAAATATAAGACCCAAGGGAAGTTCTATTCTTGAGTAATTTATATTAAATATTTGCCTTCATTGTTTATTAGGCAGATGTTAAAAGATGCTATTAGGTAAACTCTATCATAGATTCCAACTACTCCAGATTCTACACTTCTCATCTGCCTCCTTTATGATAGCTCTTGAAGTAAAAATTGCTGAGACATTTTCAAAGCAAAAAAAAAAAAGAGATTAAAGAAAAGTTGAAATTCAGCTTGAAAGGACAAATTCTATTAAAAAACCACAAAAAAAAAAAACAAACAAAAACCCCAAAACAAAAAACCTTGCTCCTTAACAACAGAAAACATATTATGCAAATTATGTAAACTCTTGAGCCTTTGGGAAAAGTGTGTTGCCCTTTGAATAGCATAATAAATTAACCCTCATTTCCTACGTTTGCTCTGCTTGAGATTAAGTTATCCAATATCTAACAATATGCAAATTCTAACTGATAACTTTTGTCACTTCATTTTACTTCTAAGCTTTCTTCTTGTGGATATTTTTTGAGGTCAAATAAAAAAACATGTTTACAAAATAAATGACAGCAGTAATCTTTTGTAAAACTTAGCTTATATTCAAATATTGGTTCAAAGCTACTGGAGAGGAAAAGTAGAGAGACAGACATACAGATGCAGATACACAGACATGGAAATAATTACAAATGCCTTATTTCCTAAGGGAATCAGACTCACATTGCTGTTATGAGTCAGAGATTTTTTCTCTTCCTCTGATCAGATTTGTTCACATCTTTTCAATTTATGTGATATTGCTGGTTCCAGAAACAAAACACAGCTTTAGCTACATTGAGAAGCACAAGCTAGTGCAAAGTTTAAATAAAGATATCTAATATTCTTGGGGTCCTTTCTTGAAATGAGTTTATATGATGAATCCAATGAGGTATGTGTGCCTGGACTGCCTAGAAACATCCCTTTTGTCCCACCACAAATATAAAATGTCTAAATCTGTTGAATTCAATTTTCATTTATGCTTTGTTCAATTCCTTGCTGCAAACTGGTTTCTGAACAAGACTTAAGATTTCCAGAAACCCTAGTACCAATAAGAAGCACGAGCTTATTGAGAAAATCAGGATTTAACAGTTGCCTAGGGTATTTCAAAGACAACACACATTTAAAGTTTGAAATAATATAACTGACAAATACATCTTGTTACTTCAGCAAAGGTAGCAGTGCAAAATACAAAGGGTTAAATATGATTACAATAAAATCTTCCTTCTTCAGAAGAGGCCAGCTTTTGTGTCTTTCTAACAGACATGTATATACCATCTTTGTATCTCCTCCAGAACCTAACAAAATTACGTGAAAATCAGGGAACTGGACACCTTGGGTTGGTTACATCCAAGGTTATAGTACGAAAAAAGATGTGCACAAGTCACAGAAAGATCAATATAAGACAATCTGTTCACCAGTTGAGTTGGATTTTCAGATTTTTCATTTTTCTCAAGACCTAGTAAAAATACATTCAATATGTTTTTGCACTGGAAAGAATTCTGATTTTGAATGTGATCTGACTCTGATGTTCAGTGAAAATGCAGATGGAGGACTAGCTCTTAGGGAATCATATGGATTATACAAAGAACTGTCCTCAGACAAATGCTAGAAGGGGGAAAAAAACCCATACAACAAAAACAAACACAAACAACCCAGAGACAGAAGACCCATAATTTAGTGCAAGTTGCTAGACAGAGCAAAAGGAAAAGAGGCTCTGTTTACTGTCACTGAATTCAGTGATTACATGGTACAGGATTCATTTAGGATCCAGCAAGTGATCTACTGCCCGTGTTCTACATGAGGTCAGAATGAAGATTAAAGTGATCTTTTCTAGCTTCAAGTTCTATGAATCCAGGTGTGAACCCAGGGTCCTAGGAAACTGAATGACCATATGGAGTCTTTGGGGTAAGTTAACCTATATTTGATGGATGGTTTTACTTTTTTATTTCCATAGAGTCCCCCACAACATTACTCACAGGAAAAAACTTTCTTGCTTGTGACATTCTAAGCTTTTACAAAGGACCAATGTGTATACATAACCACAAGTACCTCCAGGGTGAAAATGAGAAAAGGGTTTGAAACTACTGAGGGATACAGCTTCTTTAGCAACTTTCTAAACAAAATAATGGGACAGGAATGCATTTGGAGATGGAACTTCCTATGTTCATGGACAAAACTAAAAAAAAAATTAAAATATGATCTGCAATAGCAGGGAACTAGATAAGCATCTGAGAACACTTGTTTAAGTTTTATTGCTTATGTTCCTAAATCCTTGGAAATGACTTGATAGATTTTTCAGTGTCACTCAATGACTGTGTCCAAGGTGAGCTGAATTCTCCATGAGCAAGCACTGCCTAAACACTTTAATAAGAAAACCCATGGTGAGAGAGAGAAAGATGCACAAGTTGGTTGGAAAAACAAACTTTACTTTCAATTGTTGTGACCCCTTTTTTCCTCCTCTTTTCAGATAGCTTGCTTCATGGCCCTTTATTTACATGAGCAGCATTCATTGGGCTAGGTACATCAGCCTCAACTTCTGCACTGAATACATTTGTGTATTTTCATGCCAGGGTAGACAGAATGTTGGCATGCAGAGGGTTAATCCTGAAAGAATACAAGGTGGGGAAAAGCTGTGTAGAGTGGGAAATTAGTCAGCAGAGACCTGACAAAGTGCTTCCTACACATGCTGTTCTGTCAGGCTGCACAGCTTCTTCTGCTTCAGAGGTAATTACATAGATTTTCTGTCTTGTACTTGCAAAAACACAGCACAGCACTCCAGCACTGCTTGTAGCTCAGTGCTTCAGGGCTCCAGCTGCATGGGGCTGGAAAATGTTTACACAATTTCTTTAAGATTTTAAACCACAAAAAAGGATGTGGCTAACACTTTATCTGAGGGGGGAACAGAATAGTCCCCTCTGAAGCTGGACTTGGATGGAAGGAAGGATGTGTTCATAAGGCAATATAATTATATATTTCTCAAGGAAATGGCTTCTGCCATACTGTAAAGAATTTCTTTTTTTTCTTTTCCTTTTTTTTTTTTCTTAAAGTTATACCTAGAAAGGAACTAGAAAAAAAAAATAGAAAAAAGGATCTGGATTTCAAATTCTCACTGTTTCATATAAAAATCCTGATTTTAACTCATGGCTGATTTTATTCAGTAGATTGCTGGGTATCGTTAAGAAATGTGTCCATTCTTTGATCTGTCAAATACATGAATATACATATTCAACTTAAACACAATGTATATTTATCAGTAAAAATAATACATGTGAATATTTATATTATCCCCTCATTACTTTGATGTGCTTGAATAATTGCTTTGCTAATGCAGTACTGAGATGGGTATTTCAAACAGTATATAAACTCAAATGTAAATTTTCAAACCTATATTTGCAACATGCACTTTCATTAGTTTGTACATGCACTTTCATTAGTTTGTATAACAAATGTAAAGTCCAAATGTTTTGAAAAGACAATTCTACGCTCAAGTGTAAACAATGTTTTTTTCTAACATTGACCCACTAATAGTGTTTTAGTCTTGTCTGGCAAATATGATAAAGCAGCTTTATGTTTATGCACATCTACATAGAAGGCATGAGTCACTGAGGGAAACTATAGAAAATAAAACCCAACCATCCAACAAACAAAACAAAACAAAAACCCAGCAAAGTATGAACTCTGACATTCAGGGTTAAAGGGACTTAGAGAATCTACTTGATCACTGAGATGGGAGAAATGTCTCTTCTCCTGCCTATGACACGTTTTACCAATTCATAAAAGTTTCCAAGCAGTCACTGCCAATGTTTCCCTGTCTTCACTACTAGAAACTAATTCCTGTTGCTTTTGCTGCATCTTCTTTCAGCTATAATATATAATTGCCCTTACGCCACCCTTAACATAATTCCCTTCCTCTGTGACCTTGTCTTCGGAATGGCTCAAATAGTCCTCATCTTTCCCTCATTCTTCTCTTTCTTTGACTAAACCATCTTTTCTTTTATCAGGTCACTTTTCAAGTTTTTGACTTCTGACTCTTCTAGAGATCCTCAGGAAACCTTCTAAACAGTTTCCTGAGCTTCAACACTTACATGAAGCAGATAAATTGAAGTGTATAATTTAAAAGATAAAAATGAAAGAGAATTTTAACTTAGAGTGTATATTTTTTTCATAAAAAGAAATATTCTGGGTAGTTTATGGCAATGGAGACCTGGTTCATTTTTTAACTACTTCTTCAGAAAACCTGGACAAATCATTGGCTTGAGTCACTTCTTCAGAATGAACACAGCCATATATTATCACGTTTTACCTGCTTTCATACTTACACTTGATTTTCAATGCTAGAGGAAGGGTATAAAATAAAGCGCAAAAAACCCCAACAACTGAAATAAACCATCATATTTGTTTCAAGTAGGACCTTGATTTTGTATTTCAGCAGTTACAAAGTTTTCTTCCATTTGTAATTTCTATCATGTGTTTCTTCATCACTGTCATGATTTTTCTTATAGTCCTTCAATCTGTCATCTCTAAAAACAAGCATGTCCTTTTCCATAGTGACAGATATTTGGTTACTGAATACTTTCTCTTTCCATTGTAACCTTGCTACAGGCTGGGTTATGGGGAGCAGGGAAGGGAAAAGGAAAAATGATACAAGGGAATACGTAAAAGGACAAAGATAAGCACTACTGAGGGAGAAAGGTGAAGTCAGATTTCTTCCTTTAGAAAATGTCAGCTGATGTGAAAAGGAACAATATAAGGCATGTGGGATGATCAAAGCAAGGTTTAATCACTGCATTTCAGCATGTTTTGGGGTTTGTTTTTCTTTAGGGTTTGGTATTTTCAGGAGATATTTCTCACCTTTTTTTTCAAGTACACAGATTTTTTTTTCTTTGTGAACAGAAGGTGAGAATCTGACAACATAACTTCATGAAAAGTAAAGAGGAAAGGTTTTCTTTAAAGAAACCACTAAGTATTTGTGTTGTGTCTAGACAATTACAATGAAGATGTATACTAGATAGTTCCAATGAGAAAATACATTATGTTTTTTGCTTACAAGTAAGTGCATCTCTACTACAGAAAGGAATTTGCATTTTGACTGTCTAATAACAATTCCCCTTAAACTGAGGATAAATTTACTTTCTCTGTTTGAGTCAGGTTTGATTTGTTATTGTTGTGGGGTTGTTTTGTTTGTTGTCATATGTTGTTTTTGTTTTGTGTTTGGTATTTTTGTTTTTGTTTCATTTAGTTATGGTGGTATTTTTTTATTTTTGTTTGTTCTTGTTTTTTTTCGTTTGGGTTTTTTTGTTGTTTTATGGAACACTTTTATTTAGGATATTATACAATTTCAGGTAAGGAAAAAAGAGGGAAACACAGAGGCACCCACTTGTACTACGGATAAAAATAGTAAATGTATGTGAATCTAGTTTCTGCAACAGCAGAGGCAATCAGAGTTCATAATAAATAATATGGATATCTAAGTCAGGAAAATGTGTTGCCTTGATAGCTAAAATAAACAGTGAAAAAGGAGAAAGAAAAAGCTGTTTAATAAAAAAAACCACAGTATGTATCACTCCATAAAAAGATGTCATTTTCAGGGCATAACAACTGTGTTCAACTCTCTTCTACCTCAAAACAAAAACAAAACCAAAAAATCCCAGTGGGCATAGCTCCTTTAAGAGCCTGTAAAAAAGGTAAGTGGCAAACAGAGAGTCAGAGGGGAAGCAGCTTCAAGCAAAAGTTATTATTTCTCCTCTCTTTGTGAGTTTAGTCCTAGATTGGATTGTGATGTGTTTGAAGTTTTGTGTTAGAGGATATTGGACATGTGCTGTTACTCCTTGTCATTAAGGTTAGTTTTTATTGCTAGAGTGCAAACCTTCTCTCTCTGTTCTGAAGGCCTTTTATATTACGTAGTCCTTTGGTTTCATCATTTTGCTTTCATCAGGAAGGTATTCAAAATGCTATCTGAGCAATGCATATTTATTTACTGAAAACATATCGTCATACAATGTTGGTTTAAAATTGATCAGAACAGCTACCACTAGCTAAATAAAATGCACTTCTTTCTCGAATGAAGTTCAGTAATTTCTATCATAAGTTTTGGATAGGAAGTAGAATGCTGAGGCTGCGAAAACGTTCTTTGCGATACCACAGAGCAAGCACAGGGCTGTCTTTTTACACAGGCTTTGATAGTTTCTCTTCATGAAAGCCAGCATAGCGGATAATAGAAATCAGAGTTTATTCACAAACTCAGCTAGATTTTGTTCATAAGAACCCTTTCTGCTGTATTTTTACATTGGATTGTTTCTGAGCTCTTGAAAAATAGAAGTTTTAAATGTAATCTCAGTGCAGCTCCTAGAAGACAATTAACATCACTCAAGTCATCAACACAATTGTCATTAATTATCTCCTTTGCCACAGCTCAGAAGTGTAAAGGTCATAAAGATCAGGAGTATCTTGGAAGATTTATAATCTGGGGAAAAAACATCTTTTCTACTAGCAGTCCACAAAAGTATATATTTTTTTATTTTAAATGATTGAGTTATCCAAAATATAATTAGCTATTTTTTTGGAAGCTATTGAGTGGCCTTGTTTTGAGAAAGTAAGAAAAAGTTTTTGATTAAGAAAAATGAATAGATTCACCCTATAAGCAGTATTATCTGATTACCTACTCTCCCAGATGGTTACAGAAGCTTATTTCATCACTGTAAGGTTCTGAGTCATTCCTGGGGAGGAATGAGCAATATTATTATTGTTATTGTTATTATTATTATCATCATCATCATCGTTATTATTATTCTTTGTCTTACATAAAGTTTCATGTGCTTTACCAAAATAAGTCTAACCTCTACCGTTTGAAACATGCAAGAAAAACAGAAAATTAGAAGACAACTGGATACAGAGCAAGGTAACAAGTCTTGTCAAAGCTTATTATTACTATATATAAACAGATTATTATGGAATTGGGAAAACAATGCCATTTCGTCCGGTTCACAGTCCACTCTTGTAACCAAAGAATTAAGTTGCCCACATTCTTTTTTTTTTTTTTTTTTTCTAGCCATATGCTACAGAAGAATAATAGCTGCAAAATGGAAATTAAGAAAAAATAAATAGAAGAATATCTGCTTTTCATGCTACTGAAAAGGGTATCGCTCCAGTACTGGGATTTTTTTTATTTTTTTTTTTTGTGAATTGGTTGACAATATCCATTCAGAAAGAAGAATGTTATTGGCATAGCTTGAACAACAACAAAAACAATAGGATATGTGTCACAAAGCAGTTATAAAAAGTTTCATAGAAAGATAATGAGGCTGTCTTTGGATTGGTTTTATTTTTCTGCTGAGATTGCATGCCATTATTTCCACTTGTTACTAAGAAGAGGAAAGATAATTCTTATCTAAAGAAATGTTGATTTCAGTATATTTTAAATTCAAATAAACAGTCTACCTTCAACATTGAAATTCATAACAAATAAAAATGCAAGGGTTTTTTTCTTTCCTTGCCTTGTTTTATTTATGTAACCACAATCAGACAAAACATAATGCTATCTAAACAACTAACACACATTAAGAAACAAGCACAGATCAATAGCTATAATTTGACACACATACACTGTTCACTGTGAAAACATCAATAGTACAAAGGCTTCATGGGCATAGCTGGGAAAAAACTGTTCTGTGGATGGTGTTGGCAGAAGATTAAATAACTACATGTCAGAAAGGAAAAAAAAAATTCAATGAAACTGAGTGCATACAGGAGGTGTGTAAGTCCTCTGAGCTAAAATGTTAGGATTAATAATAAGAAAATTATCTTTGTCTTCCAATCATTCAATTAGTTCATGAACACATATTTTGGCTTGGATGTCTTATATTCAAATATATACTGTGTTTCCTATCTGCCAAATTACTGCTATTGAAAGGAAAGAAAACTGGAAATTACATGCATGTTGGATTATGGTATCTTGGGCTGCTATATGCTCTTTCATAAACAGTGCTATAGGTAACTATTAATCTCATCCTGATCCTAACACTGATTGAATCAGGGGAGAGATGTGTATATTTGATCAGGAAGAAAAGAGACACAAACTTTATTCAAAGAAACCAACATAAAGTAGAACTGAGTTTCAGTGTTAAATGAGCGTGTCCAGTATGTGTATGGTAAAATATCTTATTGAATTCCATAGTACTTCTCTGAGACAATCACTTAAGTACATACTTAAAATCTCCTGGGATATTACCTTAACTATACATTATTCTTTAAGTTATTTCAGTGTGTTAACTGATTTAAGACAAAATAAGCTGTAAATTATCTTGAAGATCAAATGAAAATCTTTTATTGTCCAACTCTATTTTTCTGACCATAATGACTACTGCATAAGTTGCTTTTTTTTTTTTTTTTATGAGCTAGTTTTTTTTATGTTTTCTTCTTCAGATGGTCTTAACTTCTGGTTTCAGTTTTTCAGCTGATGGGAATTTTAGTTCTTTTTAATTTCAGTTAAAGTTTTGAGTTTAACCACTCATAAAACTAGTCTAATCACATCTATTTCTCTCTTTCTCAATGAAATACAAAACAAGTTGGAAAGCCACATTGTACTTAAGAGGTCATATGAGTGAAGTTCTTCAAACTAAGATGATACAGTCAACAAAGGGAAATGCAGAAAGAGGAAAATTGTTTTGAAGTATGAAATATGCGTTTCACAAAAAAGGTTATTTCCATATTCCTCCTGCCTGATGGTTATATATGACATATGAGTATTTCCCCACATAAATTATGCTCTTAAAAGCTAGTTTGTATGTAATTGTGAACCTAGTGAGATTATTAAATATCTTATATTTGCTGCTAGGCTGCCAATTCTTCATTTCATGACGGTATAAGTAATGAGATTTTATTGGTGTTTGTTTACATTTTTAAAGACTTGCAGAGTGATTGGTTTGTGTGTAAATTAAATTGTAACTAAACCAACCAGCCAAAACCAAAATATATTCCAAGCTCTTATGGTTGCAAAGAAGCTCTTCAGATCCTGAGACTCATTTAGAAAAAATAGTACCAAAAGCTAAAATAAACCAAACAAAAAATAATCAGTTTTTTTAAAAAAATTCTTTTATTGAGGCCTTTATAATTTAATAACATCTGATGAGATTTTAATGCCTACAGCTACCAATATAGAAATTTGGGAATGATTTAGTTGTTCCAGTTTAAGTTGCTTAGCTGACGTATTGAACTTAGGGTCTTAGTTATTCTAGACCTTCTGTGGTTAAAACTAATTTTCATGTATCTACACAGGGGTATTAATTCACCACAGGTCTTGGTTACTCTCTGAAGTACCCTTGGGGAATTATTCAAGGTGATAGGATTCTTATTATTGATGCAATATGCATCACAGTTAACATTTACTACATTAGTTCAATTCCGTTCTATCTAAATTTTAATTTTCTAAGATTGTGGAACTAAGAAACACAATTCTTTAACTTGTTTTTCTGTTCCCTATACTGTTTTGGTATTTTGCTCAATTTTCCGATGCCAAAGTGCTGAGATAGATCTCTCTCACCTTTATCTGACCAGTTCTCAAATATTTTATATAGCCTTATGCAGTCTGAGTACCAATCATCATAAATCTGACAGCTGAAATCAATGAAGATATCCTTGATTTTTCCCAGAGGCAAGGTATTGGCCTTGACCCTTTTGTGGGTTTCTCATGTTAGGTCCAAGGAAATCAAGCTTTACTGACCTACAAGGAAAGCTGCAGTACTTACCTGTTCCCCTGTGGTTTTACCCAAGAATGATGACTCAAGTATAGGATTTACTTAAAATGAGAAATGAATGGTTTATTGGAGTAATTTAGTCCAATTCTAAGTTATACAAGATTTTCTGTGATTCGGCTGTGAAAATATTACATAATCCAAACATACATGGGAGTAGAAAACTAACAACAGTCATAACTTCAGCATTTATCAAGTGTGTTCTTGTTTACACAGAAATCTGAATGCAATCCAACTGCTCAGAGAATTAAGTATAAGAAAGGTAGTTTAAAAGATTGAAGGCTACAGTTACAATGCTAACAACATCCACCTGGCCATACATGCCAAATAGAGTAACAGGGCTTGCACACACATTCCCTTATGGATTTATTCTCTTCTAACACCACAGCTTTCATACTTCTGGTGAAGATTTCCTAAGTCTTTATTTAGTACTATTCTTTTCTTTTCTTTTCTTTTCTTTTCTTTTCTTTTCTTTTCTTTTCTTTTCTTTTCTTTTCTTTTCTTTTCTTT
>WYEA01003088.1:17606-33062 GCA_033558465.1 Alcedo atthis
GTACATATGTGTATATATTTCATTATTATTTTCATTAAATTGTTCTAGTTTCCTTTCCAAATCACTGTGTCTCTCCCTTAATCCTTTTCTCTCCCCCTCTGGGGAGGGAAGGGGGTTAAAAGAGGGCATGTGTTATCGGTCTTGGCTGCCCTGACCCTAAACTGTGACAGGACAATAATCATGTAAATAAATTTTTCTTTCATCAACATTTAAAAATGTCTCTCAGAATAGAAGGATGTAAATGACTTAGCTAATATTTTCTGTTTTTAATATCTCTGATTATGCAAAATCTAGGAAGATTTTGTGGTTTACAGTTTTAGGGATAACTCTACATTACTTAGCCCCTGAATGGGAAAATATCCTCTTACAACAAGGTAGATACTAACCCCACATATTTCAAATAAATCTTAATTTTAAAATCTAACTGAAAACTTTTAAGTATGTCAGAAATTTCTTCAGCCTACCTATGTTTGACTTAAATTAAGAACAGAAAAAATGACAAGCAGCTATCTCTTCCTGTTGTCTAAAGAATGACAAAATAAGACTGGAATCTAGCTGCAAAGAGGTTAATATATAAAATAAATTATTCCCATCTTGTATAACTGATCTACAGTCACTAAAATTCATGGAAAGATAGCTATTGTCCATAGTACATTTATGTCAAGTCCTTGTATCAAATATTTTAAGATTCTGAGTTATAAAGAACAGTTTTGTGTGACACAACTTAAAAATCACACATAGGTAATTTGACTCGCTGGACCATAAAAGTCATTACCATTTTGATAAACTGCAAACAAACTCAGAAAAACCCTTGGAAATTAAAAGTGCAATAGCAAACATCATATTTCTTTGTTAGATATATAGATAGCATTAATATATCTACGTATACATCCCTCACTCATTTTAAGGCAATAAAGATCAATAATTGTAGAATCATAGTCATTTAGATTGGAAAAGACCTTAAAGATTATCAAATCCAACTGTAAATCTAATGCTGCCAAGTCCACCACTAAAACATGTAGCTAAGTGCCATGTATACAAATCTTTTAGATACCTTCAGGGACACCGACTCCACCACTTCCCTAGCCAGTGTGTTCCACGGCTTGATAATGCTCTCAGTGAATAATTTTTTCCTAATAACAAACATAAACATCCCTTGGTGAAAATTGAGGCTATTTCCTCTTATCACTAGCTACTTGGGAGAAGAACCTAACACCCACTTTGCTATCACCTCCTTTCAGATAGTTGTAGAGTCCAATAAGGTCTCTCTTAAGACTCATTTTTTTTTTCCAGGCTAAACAATCCCAGTTCCTCAACTACTCCTCCTTACATTCATTCTCTAGACCCTTCACCAGCTTCATTGCCCTTCTTTGGACATGCTATAATGTTCTTGTTGCAGTGAGGGGCTCAAAACTGAACTCAGCATTCAAAATGCAGCCTCACTAGTGCTGAATTCAGGGGAATGATAGCTTTATAGTCTTGTTGGTCACACTAGTCTCTGTTGCAAACTAGGATGCTCTTGGCCTTCTTGGCCACCTGGGCATGCCCTGGCTTATATTCAGCCAGCTGCTGAACCATAACCCCCAGTTCCTTTTCCACTGGGCAGCTTTCCAACCACTCCAACCCAAGCCTGTAGCATTGCAGGGTATTGTTGCAACCCAAGTGCAGGTCCTGGTACTTGACCTCGTTGAACCTCATGCCACTGCCTCAACCTATCAATGCAGCCTGTGCAGATCAGTCTGTAGAACTTTCCTTCCCTCAAACATATCAATGCTCCTGATGTGTGTTAATGATAATGTGATTGCATCTGCAAACTCACTGAAGTTGCCCTTGATGCCCTCATGTAGATTGTTGATATAAGTTATAAAACATAACTGTCCCCAGTACTAAGCATTGGAGAAACCATTTATGACGAGCTGCCAACTAAATTGAACTCCATTCACCACCCCTCATTGGAACTGGACATCCAGCCAGTTTTGTTGGTTTTTTTTTTTTTTTTTGTTTTCTTTTTGTTTTTTTGTTGTTTTTTTTTTGTACCCAGCAAAGACTGAATATCTGGCAAGAGAAATGCACAAAAGCTTCTGGTTAGCAACAACACAAAACATCAGAATTGTGAATTTTGAATAGAAGCCATTTGAACATGTACTATTAAAGAAAGAGAAATCTGAACATTCTTTTCAAAAAAAACCTCTTTTTTTTACCTTTGGAACAAGAAAATTAAAATTTAGGAAGCTAGGACTTGCACTTAATGAGTACTTCAGACATTGTAGCATGTGTAAAGTCAAGTCCTGTAAAATTTATTAGTGTCCTACTTGTTTCTAGAGTCCTATAACTGGATGTAACCAGAAGTACGCACATGATGATTGTACAGAAGGGAGTTTCTATGGGAAGAGAGTTTCTGTTTGGTAGTTCAGTGTCAAAATGGTAATTCCCCATAACACAGATGAAAGTATCATGAGTGGCAGTGACCGACACTCTTTACTGATCTAGTAGCAAAAAACAGGCAACTGTGATTGAATATTGCACCAAGAAGTGGTGTCTCAGGAGAAGAGTCATGGTGCAGTTGCTGGAAGCAACACACTGCCTGTCTTGTGGATAAATTGGGAAGTTTGAGTACTGGAAATGAAAAAAGAGCAGCTATACAGAAAACCCTGAGGTAATGGATTGGTTAGGAAAGATAGATATATAATGGCAAAGGTATATTTCTAACAAAGAGGTGTGTGTGTGTGTAAAGATTGTAGTTCCAAATTAATTTATAAAATTATAGAATATTTAATTTTTTTATAATAATGAATTGTAATGCTCTGAAAAGGCTCAATCAGATCCAGATGAACATATATATGGAAATTTCTTGCATTTGTATTATTATTACTTTTATGACACAGCTTTCAGAATCTTAAGGTGATGCTTAGCTTCACACCATTAGTACTCCCATAATATGTGCTTTCAGATATATCAGAGAACAGTAGTCATAAGACTAAATGTGTGTATGTAGTAAACTGGCTATCTAGACTTGTTTTAATAACAGCAGAGGGAAATAGGTACTTCTAGTGCTTAATTAATCTCCATGTAAATCATTAATAGGACCAACTTTTATCCATGTGTTATGAAGGGATCCTATGATATTAACTTCATTTTGCAGGAATTTTAAGTCAAGTGAAATAATTCTCATTCTGACAATCTAGAAATCATATATATCAGCTTTAGAACAATCAGACTAGTTGAAGTCTAAGCTCTGGGTTGTTTACAGTGATTTTCTGGTCAAATTGCTTAACCTTAAACACTTTATCTCCAGTGTGGGAAAGTCTGAAATCAGAGCTTTCCCTGGTCCCTGAAAATGTTTTCCAGTCCACACCAAAGTCAAAGGAAACATTTCCATTGACTTTAATGAAAGGTGACTTAGATTCCCCATGCACTGCAAAAATAAATGTCTGAATTCTAGGTCCAATCTTTTTGGCTTGTTTCTCTATGTCCATTTTAAGGGCTATGGATCACTACATCCCCCATTATTAGTTAAGAGAACTCAAATAAATGGAGCACAGGGAATTTCTCACTTGGAGGTCATAGCTCTTTCGAGGACAAAGAGTTAGGAAAAGAAACTATGCATGGCTAATGCTGATTGAGTCTCCAGCAGACAGCATGTTATAGCTGAATCCATGGATTCTGCCAGAGCTATTGTGTGATAATGTGTTTGAGACCCACAGGAAGCTGGTTCCAAATCCTGTTCAGAAGATTTGCTATAAGCATGGACTTGCTGCAAATAAGTGACTACAAAATCTGTCAGCCATGTTCTCTACTATGTGAAAGCAAGTTTATCTTCCATATCTATTTTACAGCTGTCTACAGATTCATGCCCATTTTCATGTTCCTGGAATCCTTTCAGTCTGGAGGAAATGAACTGTAAAGAATGGATGATGCTTCATACATTAAGGGACATTTGGTGAAATTCTGGGCATACCAAAACTCAATCGACACTGTGTTTTTGGCTTTAAAGACAAAGTAAAATAGTTACAGAGATTACATACCCTGACACATTGTTTCAGCAACAATTTTCTTTTGTGTATTAAGTTGAAGTATCTCATTTAATATGGAAATCTGTGTGGATATTAGACAAAAGGGTAGTAGATCTGACATCCTGCTTACTGTAGCTCAGGTTATCAGCTACTGACTAACTTTAAATTATCCATGAAAGCTGAGGTTCATTCTCAAATAAGTGAGTGGGATGTTAACCACCTTTTCTAAACTGGCCTCATTCCAATGAATCTTGGAGGAAGGCTGATTTATGCCTGCTGAGATCTAAGCCAGATTCTTCAATATTTAGAATAGAACAGAGAGGGACAGAGTAGCCCTGTGAACTGGCAAAGGGGAATTGCTTCATAGCATCAAAATCAAACACAATAGACACATCCATTCTGTAACTATATGGCAAAGTTGTTCCTTTTTCACTGGCTCTATCATTACCATTTTATGACAGATTCCCTAGGAAAAATCAACATTTCCAAAAATTTATCTCAAGCTTGTTATATAATGGAACATGTTGTTTGACATATAGATATAGAAAATTAATAACATCTGAAATCACAAATGAAATAAAGTTGTTTCATCATGGAGGACAGGAGAGAAGCATATTTATAACAGTCATTTGTTGTGAATACTATAGATTTAGAAGAGAGAAAATGGCAGCACTCTTTTTAATTCAAAGATAAAGTAAGACTGTTTTATGCATACAACCTAATCCTTGATGAATGTTCATCAACTTCATAAAGCCTAGTTCCAAAGTCTCATGACCATCCTTCAAGCAGCAATCCTTTCAGTAAGTTTCCACTGAGGATATTGCTCTGGTGCCATGGAGAGTGCCTCAGATTTTGCTACGAAACTGTAATGTATCAATGCACACCTTCAAATGAACCCTGAGAGGTAGAAGGGAAAGCTTAAAATCAGAAGTCCTTGTTACTTAAGGACAAATTTGACCCGGATGGCCTGTTGGAAGTCAGTGAGAGATGCACACACTGAAAAACTCAATTCTCCCTTTTTACTAGGAATGAACAAACAATTTACAGTATTTAATACGTTTGAGGAAAGTATTTACCTCTTTTCCTGCAGACAAATAAAAATAAAATTAAAAATTTTAAAACCCCCAAACAACAAAACAAAACAAAAAAATGGCAATAACAGAACACCCTAAACCTGCCCTGTAATTATTATAAACTTAAGAAAGAAAGAAAGAAAAAAGATACTTTGGGCATCAAGATGGGTTATATTAGTAAGATTTTTATTAAATCAATGGAGCTATGTTTTATATCAGTTAAGAGGTTGCCTTCTATGGGCACAGATCGGATATATTTCTACAATTAGACTTCCCTGGATGGTTGTCACAGTTGGGTTTGACTAGGAAATTCCTATTACATTGTTTTTTATTCCTATAAAAACCAGTAACAATAACCTAAACAGTTGGTTTAGTTTATCAGCATTTCTTGCCTTAAAGGCAGCAAGTATTCAACAGGACATCAGATTCTTACAGATTATCTCTGCATCTGTGTACAAGAAAGGTCACTGGACTGATTCAATATTTTACCTCTAGTTTTCTTTCCCATGCAATACTCATCACAATTTGAGTCAAATGACAACTAATACCTCATTATCTTCTGTTCCTGTGTTTTGTAGTTATTAGACTCACTTCTAGCAGTATTACTATTAGGATCTTGTTATCACAGTGTAGCGTTAAGGGACTATAGATACGTCATGCACAAAATACAAACTTTTTTTTTTTCAGCTTTTCATAGCTTTCAGATGCATGAAATACTTTAAAAAATAAAATGAAAACCAAAGCGACATCACTACTTATTGACTCACCTGCATTCAAAGCAGATATGCAAGCTATATATATATATATTCCATATAGCAGATATGGAAGCTATATCCAGATGAGTAGGTCTTTTCAAATATTTTCCTGAAACGCAAAAGCAGAGGTTCTGTCCTTATTAAAGATATTGACTGCTTAGCCATTGGATTAAGGTGGGTAGTATTCAAAGTCACCTTTTCTTTACATTTTTTTTTCTTTTTTCTATTTCATTTACTTTGGTTATGGCTTTTTTGGTGTTTGGTTTTTTTGGTTTGTTTTTTTTTGTGGTTTTGTTTTGTTTTGTTTTGTTTGTTGTTGTTGTTTGCTTGCTTCTTTTTGTTTTGGGTTTTTGTTGTTATTGTGTTTTTCTTTGTTTGGGTTTTTTTTCCTACACTTTGCAACTATTCTTTAGTGAATGTACTGCTTGAATGTACAGAAGTCTATGGGGCCAGATGAAATCCACCCAAGAGTGCTGAAGGAGCTGGTGGAGGTACTTGCCAAGCCACTTTCCATGGTTTTCAAATGATCCTGGCTGACTGGAGAGGTACCGGTTGACTGGAGTTTGGCAGATACTACACCAATATACAAGAAGGGTAAGAGGGAGGACCCAGGAAACTACAGACCTGTCAGTCTGACCTCAGTACCAGGTAAACTCATGGAGTAGATCATCATGAGTGTTATTATGAGACATTTACAGGACTGCCAGATAATGAGGCCCAGTAAACATGGATTTATAAAGGGTAGGCCTTGTCTGACTAATCTGATCTCTCTCTATGATAAAATGACCCGTCTAATAGATGAGGGAAGAGCTGTGGATGTTGTCTATCTTGATTTTAGCAAAGTCTTCAATACTGTTTCCCATAACATTTTCCTGCAGAAACTGGCTGCCTATGGCTTGGATGCATGTGCGCTTCGCTGGATCCAGAAATGGATGGATGGCTGAGCCCAGTGAGTGGTGGTGAATGGAGCTGGATCCAGTTGGAGGCCAGTCACTAGTGGTGTTCCCCAGGGCTCAGTGTTGGGACCAGTACTCTTCAACATCTTTATCAATGACCTTGATGAGGGGATGGAGTGCATGCTTAGCAAGTTTGCAGATGACACTAAATTGGGTGGGTATGTTGACCTGCCTGAGGGTTGGGATGCTCTGCAGAGGGATCCGGCCAGGCTGGAGCGATGGGCTGAAACCAACCACAAGACCAAGTTCAGGGTCATGCATTTGGGTCATAACAACCCCCTGCAGCATTACAGACCTGGGGAGAAGTGGCTGGAAAGCTGTAATTCAGAGAAGGACTTGGGGATGCTGGTGGACGGCCAACTTGATATGAGCCAGAAGTGTGGCCAAGCAGCCAAGAAGGCCAACAGCATCCTGGCATGCATCAAGAACAGAGTGTCAAGCAGGAGGAGGGAGGTGATTGTACCCCTGTACTCGGCATTGGTGAGGCTTCACCTTGAGTACTGTGTCCAGTTGACAGATAATGGAATGGGTTCAGAGAAGGGCAACAAAGCTGGTGAAGGGTCTGGAGAGTTTCTCCTATAAGGATAGTCTGAGGGAGCTGGGATTGTTTAGTCTAGTGAAGAGGAGTCTCAGGGGAGACCTTATTGCTCTCTACAACTACCTGAAAGGAAGTTGTAGGGAGGTGGTGGTCGACCTCTTCACCCTTGTTAAAGATGACAGGATGAGGGGTAATGGTTTCAAGTCGCACCAAGGGAAATTTAGGTTAGATATCAGGAAAAATTTCTTTCCAGAGAGGGTGGTTAGGCATTGGAATGGTTTGCCCAGGGAGGTGGTGGAGTCCCCATCCCTAGAGGTGTTTAAGAGTTGTGTAGATGTGGTACTGGGGGCCATGGTTTAGGGACACTGGCAGTGTAGGGATAATGGCTGGACTTGATGATCTTGAAGGTCTCTTCCAGCCAAATCATTCTGTGATTCTATGAATCCATTGTTGCTCTTTGTTGTAGATTTAGACTTCACACATGGGGATCAGAAAGATGTCTATGTGGTACTGAGTATTCAATGTGTTCCTTCTCTGGTCTACAAAGTCCGGCTTTTACAACTGTTAACTTTGAAAGGGACAGAAGGTATGTTTGCATAACATAGCTTTCTCCAAATAACACAGAAAAAAGAAATATATTGGGTGGGAGGGGAGTAAAAAAATCCCCAAAACAAAACAAAAAGTCTCATATTTAGCTGCCAGGATGGAAACAATTCAAAACCTTCAAATCAGCTGTAGTGATTCAACTACAGAAGGAAAGAGAGCTTTCCAGGCTGGAATCTCTCAAGGGACCTGGAGGTGATGCAGTCTTTTTCTTTTCTGTGTCTCTCTACTTTTTTATTTGCCCTACAGTCTCACAAAGTGGGAACACATGAAGTTAAAAGAAATAAGCTTGTCTAACATCTAATAAGAATCTGTCACTGCCAGTGATGTGAATGGGAATACAAAAGCTGTAGGCATGTATTTTTTTTTACTGCTTCGGCAGTAAAAGCACAACAAGGCAAAAGGTTAGCCTAAGATCTGCTCTCAGATGCTTTAGAAGCTCTGTTTAATTGTTAGTCATGATGCACTGTGGGCAGAACAATTAGTTGTATCTATATTAGATCTAAGCTGTAATTATTTGTTACATTAATCATGACTAGAATGAGAATTTAATTAGTCACAAACATTACGTGATTTAAAAAATATTTTTTTTTTACTTTTCAGAAGTGGGGAAAAATTTGTTGTCTTCTTTTAAATACATCTTATTTAAAGTGAGTCCTATATATCTGTGAGCCAGCATCATACCCAGGGTCTTCTACCTGCTGAACAGGTAGGATTTCCATCTAGCAGAGTCTAGCACTGACTTGCATTTACAAATGCATGTATCTAAGCCAGGGCTAAATTCAGTCACTGTGGGTTGAAGGGGTGAGGGAATGAATTGCAGAGTAGTTTCAACAGTATGCAACAGCACTGAAGTGTCTTAAGGAGGTGAAGTGTCTTCCTCAACAGTGCTTGTTCTCCACTCTGGGAAAACTGGTTCCCAAACATAACAATTTGTGTCCCTTTTTTAATCCAGTGTTGGATAGGCAGATGGTATTTTGTTTCCATTTCCCTGCACTAGCAACATTTATTACAGGGCACTTTTGCTGCAAGACCTTCCCAATGCTAGGGTTTCCCTGTTGCCACACATGGCAGTATTTTGGCACCCTCACTCCTCTGAGCAGCTGCTGATTCAGGGGGAAGCAAGAAACGCCAGGGGAACAGCTGGGACTGCTGCCTCTTTCTCGCTGGAGTGCAGGAGAAGTCAGGACTGAATGGTGGTTTCTTGAGCCACTGTTTGATCCCTGATATTGCTGTAACTGGTACCATAGTACCTCAATTCATAGTGGCTTACCAGCATCATAGTCCCTGGATCCAGGCAGGGAGGAGGCAGTGTGACAAAAGCGGACCATATCTAAATAGACAATAATATGCATATCCCTGACTCCTGAACATTACTGGGTGTTTTTCAGGATTAGCAGCAGAAGGGAGAATTGTCAAAGTTTTTAGAAAAAGGAAAACAAGGTATATTTTGTAAGATTTTTAGGGAGTTTCTTCCCTAGTGTAAGACACAGTGTAGGCAAAAGAGTGGAATATTTTGGAATGATTATGGGAGAGGGGCAAAGAAATCTGGGGTAACATGCTGGTTGACAGAGAAGTCATTTTGACAGCAAAAGAGTTAGATAGTTCCTGTTCCTGGGACAGCTTGTGTGACTTGTCCTGCAGTTTGATCTCCTGAATGGGCATGCCATCACCTGTACTGTGTGTATGCTTCCCTGCACCAGTTTCAACAGGGGTCTGTGCTACCATCTGAGTCAGTTTCCTCTTTGCAGGAATGGGACCTACATTAGAAGAACTACACATTTTGACCCACAGAAGCAGTCCCACAACAGTGGTTGATATTATTTGTGTAAGTGCTCTCTCTGACATGACAGAGTTTGCCTGAATCTGTAGAATAATTTTCAGACATCTGCTACTTGCAGAATGGGCTTCTTCAACCATCGACCACATTTCAACAATTGGGAGTTCCTTTATTATGCTTTCCAAGATGTATTACAGTCCAGCCAGCAATTTGCCAAAATGATTTCAATGTCTGACGACAACCCAGAAAAAAAGGTAATGTTTATATAATAGTTTATGATTTTAATGTGCCTAATGTTTTCTATATTTAAAGTTTTAGGCATTAAAACCTCTTGTTGCTGAGCTGTTTCTATGACCTATCATCACTCTATGTAACACTGACTAAATCCATCAAACTTCTCTATTTTTATGTTTGTGAGTTGCTTTGTTTCTGTTTTGTCATTGTTGTTTTCCCCCACCCTGTACTCTAAGAAAAAAAAAACCACCACCAAAAACAAAACATGAGACTACTTTGGATTTATTTTATTATTGTCATTTGAACATGGATGACTGTAGTACTATTAAAGGAGAGCTAAATTGTCAGAACAAGACTTACTCCTCAATATATTTCTCAAAGCATTACAAGCTAAATAGCATCTTCACCATCTTAGCATCTCCTTCCCCTACCTGAGAAATACTAAGAGAAAGTATGTTTTGAAAAGAGAGATGTTTTGAAAATCTAGTTTGTAGTATGTCTACCTAGAACACCTTTTGGGAGTGAAAGGTGCTTCTTATAGATCTGACTTCATCTTGTTATTCTCATGAGAAATGCAAATTTAGAAGAAAAATGTCTCTCAGTTTTTTTCTTCCAATGTTATTGGATAACTGAGTAACCCACCATGTCCCATGAACTGACATCTGCTAGGAAGGAGCAGGCATATAATTTTCCAATGACAATAACATCTTGTTGCACTGGCATCCAGTAGAAGATTTAATTTTTATTTATTTATTTATTTACTTGCAGTTTTGGTCTAATGGAAAACAAAAATAAAAAATGGTAGAGTTCTTTCCTACATGTCAATCAGCCCTAACAAAATTCCAGTAACTCAAAGATTTTAGTTAACTTATTTCATATTTAGATCTGTAATTTGAAAAAGTTGTAAATATCTCATTAGTACACCATTTTTGTACACTTATTAACCCATTGTAAATCTTTGCAAACAGAAATTAAAAAAGACTTAGCTGCTGAGAGAAGTGCTAGTTCCAAGTCTAAAGTAATGGACAAATCTCTAAGAATCGCTACCCGGGTTGAGCAGCATCATCCCTTGGCACTTCTACTTTTCTTTTTTTTTTTTTCTTTCTTTTTTTTTTGGTCTCTTAAAACATCGTTTGCTTTACCAGGTAGGCGTGAGACACATTGTTCCCTTTTGCTGTGAGGTCAGTGTTCAGATGATAATTTCTGTGCTTGGGATGAAGGAAGTGGATGTTAGACTACATAATAGAACCATACCAAGAAACTAACACATGACCTTTTAATCTGAAAGTTCAAATCTTGAAAATCTTTGCTAAAGGTTTAAGACATTTTAGGAGTTGGTAACCTTACCAGCAGAGGGAGATATGGCTTCAGGCAGTGAATCACTCCTATGCATGGTTTGTCTATCAGAAGACCTAGTCCTGAGTATATTATACCTCGAAGAGGTTGGATTTGCACTAAGGTCTGTTCCTGAGTAGGTATGTTGACACTTTATCACAGGAAATGGTGTTTAAAACCCAACCAAATTATAGGTAAAAATATATGAATGCAACATAAGCAACTTACTGGATTATATAATTAAGTATTATTAAATACACATTACTAATTACATGTTATTAATTACGTATTATTAAATACACATTCCTATCTATAAAAATGGAATCTGGATGCTTGAGCTCACTAAATAAAGCCTCTGGGGGATATTACAACAGCTGAAAAGACTTCCTATTGCAGTAAGTATACACGAGATTCTTAAAATCCCTGCACACCAGTAAAACCAGGATCATACTGGCTGGCTGCCCACACAACACTCATACAGCTGTGAATAGGTATGCCTTGCCTTATGCATAACCAGTGTTAAGGCTTATAACCACTTAGTTGTCATTTCTGCCTCCCATTATACCTGTTCAAAACATGACATATTCTCTTTCCAGGTTTCAAGCATCTTTGTTCTAATGCAATTCAATTTCCCTAAAATTCTGTAGTAGTGGTTCTGCAAGTGGAGCTGGGGATTCATTTTCTTTGGTCCTCCTGGTATTGTAATGTACATTTATTGCATCATTGCCCTTTCGATTGTCATGTTTATATTACATCTCCTTATTTATAGTGAATAGCCAGCATATGTCCCTGAATGCTATTTTATTTGCTTGCATTTAGGATATTTCTGAAATATGTCAGATATTGGATATAACATTATTGCTGGTTTACACACTATGAAGAAATAATCAGACAATTGCTCAGTAAGTGACCTCTTAACAAAAATCTAATAAAAAAGAAAGGGCAGTGATTCCACTTTTTTCAAGCTGGTTTTCCAAGAACAGTCTTCATGAAAATGACTCCTAATTTAAAGGAAACAAAAGTATTGCTCACTCCACAAACAAGGCAAATGGGTCTTTTTGGCCAAATCATAGAAATGAGCTTCCTTAAGTACATTACACCTTAAAGCTGACATTATTGCAGAAAAGCATATACAGCACCTTGTCAGCATGGAATAACTGGGCTCGGCCAAGTTGTCATTTCTGACAGGTCAGTGTAATGAGCAAGAGAACGCTGAGATTGTAGAAAAGTTTTTTTTACTTGTTGTTGATGTGGTTTTTTTCACCCGAATCAGCAGGGTAGAGCTGTTTGGGGTGATAAGACCATATATATGTGTCTCATTATGAGCTCTACATTATCAAGCTGTTGTCAACTATGCTATCACACTTAGCCACGTTTATATTTGGGATTCATTTTGTGCAATTTCTTTACATTCCTAACCTGGGAATTGCAGAAAATCTGATTCTCTGGAGCATCAGACATTAACTAGCAGGACTTTCCATACACATTAAACCTATATGCTCTTGCAAAACCTCTCATAATGAGAAGCATTAATTGGATCAGTATTTTTGGTTTGCATTCATACTTCCTCGAAAGTTTTTTAGAATCCATATTTCCACTGAAAAGTAATGAAAAGAGGAAAAAGAGGGGAAAAAAGGGAGTTGGATCCAATAAATGAGGGAAAGAAAGGAGACTTTTTTTATTGCTTTTCTAATGACTATGATATTTTTGTTCAAATCCTGTAAGGAAAGCTATACAGTCAGCTGGATAAGGAAGATTCTCAGGAAAAGCTGGGATTTATTTCAACACTGGTTTGTCTAGGTTGTTTTCACATATGACCATTCACTTCTCTGTGCCTTAGTTCCCTTACATGTCAAGTAAGAATAGTTTATAGTCTCCTTTGTTTTGAGACGTATAAATGAAAAGCACTTTATAAGACCAAGGGATTAGTAAGAGCACAACAATAAAAAAGGATGAAAGAGATGAGAGGTTAGAATTTAAAACACTAATAATAACCACATTGGCATAGAATTAAAATAATCAGAAAGAAATCCTTTTTAGATGAAGCTTGAATAACAGGGGATGCAGAAGGGACAAGAAGAATAGAGAAATAAAACCATCTTTTAGTCAGTTGTCAATATCATCAGTACAAAAACACACATACATACTTTATGATGCCATTTGAATTATGTAAGAAAATTTGAAATTGGGCAGGAAACAGAAGCTATTCATATGCAGAGAAAGATCAGATAAGTAAATTAAACTATATGTTGAATTCTGCTGTAAGCAGATATCCCTTAAGGCTACAAAAATAATGATTTGATTATCAAAGTTGTAGAATGTATGGCTCATCTTCCTTTGTGTTACAAGGAGCCTTTCCATTAAATTTGTTGTTAAGCAAAATGTCTAAGGGAGACTCGTTTTGGATACTGATTATGCACCTCTTAGGAGAGGAACTCATTGCCTTCCTTCCGCATGCTGGAGTTATATTCCAGCAAGGAGATGCAAGGTCAAGCCATCAACCCCATGTCTTTGATATATCTGGAATGAGTGTATTCTGCCAGCATATCCAATAAAGCAATTACAATAACATTAATGCAAATGACCAATGCATGAGATGTAGTGAAGGGGTAGAAGATGAAAGCATTTTAGCATATTGTGTCCCAAATTTTAAAATGGCTCCACAGGACTGAAGGTCAGACAAACTGACAAACATCCAGAGGAATGTATGAGTATCATTGAGATAAGAGGTGGTTAATTAGTGTTATCATGATTGCTTTGGCTTAGCAATTGTAGGCCATCTCTTTCATTTTCCTTGTCTAGTCACCAGTGGTGAGGTGTTTAACACCTTTGTTCTTATATGCAGTGGTTAAACAAACACAAGGAGTTGCTCTCCTATCCTGGTGAAGATACCACATCCTCACTGGAAAACAATTGTTTCCATTCATATCTGTGTGTTGTAGAAGAGATGGAGAATACATGTCAAGGCCATAGCATCTGATAGATGGCTATATGGTAGGGAATGCTTCTTTTTAGAAACTTTTTATAACCATTATACATCAGACACCCTCTTTGAAGGTGAAGCTAAGTCTGCTGGATGTGAGCAGCTGCCATGCAGAAAGAAAATAGTATCATGGATATGCTTATAACCAGTCAGATTCTTTCTGCTGCAGCTCATCATATGTTGTGATGAGATTCAGGCATATGTTACCATTGCTTCAGCAATGTGGGCGAGCGTGGGACAGCTGCTGCTGAAGTAACCAGGATGGGAATCATGCAGTTAGGCTGCTAAGATAGAACATGAAAGCTCAAGAGCTCTCATCATGAAAAAAATTGCCTTCTGTCATTTGTGGTTTCAATTCCTTTCTTCATGTTAGTCTCATTCTCACTTATTCCCATTAGAGGTTGTGAGATAAAAGCAGATATCCAACATTTCCTTCTCTGGAGCTTTTACATGTTTTATTAGGTTCCCAAATCTACATTTTACATTGAAATCCTATATGTTACTTGTCTGATATGGCTTTTTTTTTTTTTTTTTTCTATTAAAGAACACATTGGAAGCAGGAAAACCCTATTCATGCAGCACCAGTCAAAAAAGGAACAACCGTTTAAAATTACTAAACATATCTTCCCAGGAGTGTTAGACAGGACAAAGTATTTGATGATGGGTTCGTGGTGATGTGGTAGGATCTGCAGAGACTGCAAAGCATCCTGCAGCTGTAATACTAAGACTTAAAAAATACTAAATTCATTCTACATTACATTTCAAAAGTACCTCAGCTTGATGACTGATAGATTTCTAGAAAGAATGAGTTCCACAGACAAATCTAACATGGATGTCCTATGTGTCTTTATTTGCAGGATTCTGGAGGAGGAAGGAAGTTAGCAGAATAGGCCATGTGGTCAGACTTCCATTGATGCTTTGGCAATAACATGACAAACCTGATTGTAAATCTGGTTAAATTTCCATACCTGTTACTGGGGCTTCTTAAAAAATTGCCATCATGCTATCTACTGACCATGGGATTCCATGGACTTCTACAGGATTTAAACGCCAGAAAGGAGATCAAGACTCTCCTATGTTTCCTAGGCTGTATCTTTTATTTTCCTTTCCTTTCTTTTCTTTTCTTTTCTTTTCTTTTCTTTTCTTTTCTTTTCTTTTCTTTTCTTTTCTTTTCTTTTCTTTTCTT
>WYEA01003088.1:58748-72616 GCA_033558465.1 Alcedo atthis
CTGAGTTATCTTTGTGTACTGTGCTCCAGGAGCAGCCATCTCTATGGTTTTCATTAAGGCAGCCATGCCAACCTGCTAAGCCTGATGTAGGACACTGGGGGGCCAGGTACTCTAGACACTTGGATCAGAGTAGGCTTTAAGTCCAACAAGACCACCCATTCCTGCAGAATGTCTAGGGTCCTCACCAGGAAGTTGCTTATTTACTAGACCAACATTATCATCCATCTTTTTCCAGATAGTTTCAAAAGTTGCACATTGTACAGGCTGAAACAGGATCTGACTCAAATGTCTGATATCGAAAGGAGTGAGTAAATCTTTATTTATTACTCTAATAACCTGCATAACCTGAGAAGAACCAAGCCCATGCTGAGCCTTGTTTTGCAGGTCGTGCCCCACTTTCCATGCTCTGATATCAGGTTTATCACACTTGCCCAAATTTGGGAGAGCTTTATACATCGGAAAAGCCTTTTTTTTTTTTTGGGCAGCAGTACAGCCTAGCACTGCTGGCACAACCCCTTGATGCTATGTAGCAACCCCCTTATCTTTCACAGCATCCTTTTGTCTGTCTGGTAACCCCACTATTTCTAATAAATCCCAATCTCAATCCTCCAGAGCCCACATCCTAAGTGACTCCCAGAACTGACAGGAGTGCTTTGGACGCAGTGTCACAGAGCAGTCAGAAAGGGTCCAAGGATGAGCCTGAAGCCGCCGCTTTCTTCATCAGCCAGCCACGGTAGCTTTGCTTCATGGACCCAGTGCATCTCCTGCATTACTGTTCAAGGAACTGTCAGTGAGGGATTGACCTGCAGGACCTGGACTAAACAATAGTGGGGCACGGGGAGAAGCCGATCGAGAAGACATGGAAGCAAAAGAGGGGACCGTGGTCTTCCCGGGCAGGGGAATGCACAGGTTCTGGGTTTGGCAACATTCTGTCAGGCAGTGCTTGTGCAGCTGACGTGGCATCTGTGACACTGGAATCACTGCTGTGCCTCTGCCTGCTGAGGCTGCTCTGGCGCTGCCTCAAGCTCCTCTGGCTGATGATAGCTCCTCCACCGCTTCTTTCGCCGGTTCCAGGTCCAGAGCAGAAACTGGCACTTCTGCGTTCTCAGCATCTGAAGCCAGAACCTCTGTATTCATCAAATCCAGCCATGTCTCCATGGCCATTTTGGATATTCTGAGTCTGATGGCAATTGTGCAGTGTGGCACTTTGTGGCAGTTCCTTTAACTGCTGAGAAATTTCTAGGAGCTGCAATGAGATCTCTGGCAGAAAATCGATATAGGGGGACATTTGCTCTAACAGTGTCAGCATATGTTCTAACAGGGTGAGCATTGGTTGTTGTCTCTGCACAGAGCCACTGCTTGGTAAGGTGGCTGACAGGACCAGCTAGGTATCTGTGGCAAAAGAGGCATATGCACAGAAGGACCAGGAGTCTCTACCCATCTCCAGTTAGCTGGTCTGCCCCACGGCAGAGATGCAGGGGTGTTATCAGATTACGGTAGCAAAGAGTGAAGGGTCGGCTTCTTGGCACCCACCAAGGATGGCAAAGGTGGAAGAGAGCCCTTCAAGCGTCCATCAGAAACGACCAAAGCCAAAGCAGGGGCATCCCCGTTGGATGAATCCACTCCAAGGGACTGCACATCACATGTCTCTGAGACTGGCGTAGTCACCCTGCTGCCTGACTTGTATGGCTGTAGCAGAACAAATAATATCCATCAAGTGGTGACCAAACTGGAACTCGCCACTCATCTGTCGGCATATCTGAGCCAAAGCATAGTACTGAGCTCATGCCAGTGTCCTAAGTCCAAGACGGTGAGTTATTCAGGGAGGGACCATGCAGAGCAGCCCGATCAAACAGCTCTAGAGTGAGGACATGGAAAGAGAAGACCTCATGAGGCTCAAAACTCCCAGCCAGGCAGTGAAAACCTTATTGGCTTCTGAACAGAAGCGCTCCATACTGTCTGACATCCCAGGTAGGGAGTGAGGGGGGAAAGACGGGCGTGCAGATTGTACCTTCAGAGAAGCACGGCTTGGATCACTGTGATTCGCGCATGTCGGGGATCACTAGATGTTGCTTATGTGCCAGTTGCCAGAGGAGGAGAAAGAGAGAGGCAGAGATGATTTCCTTCACCAGCATTCCAAGGTCCCTTTATTTATTAATTTATAGCTCTTTTTATACCCTTTTAACTTCATGGTAATTGGACAAGAACTCAGCCACCCCCTGGGGTGATTGGCTGGGGTGCACAAAACACCCATAGTCAAAACATCTTTCTACTGTTTTATAAACAATTGCAAGCAAGGTAATATCTTGGTGAGAACCTTCACTTTCACACAGAAAGGAAAATTCCTTTGCTGCAGCATTTTAACACCCACACAATCCCATGCATCAGTACAGGCTGGGGGCTGAACTGTTGGAGAGCAACTCTGGAGAAAGAGACCTAGGGGTCCTGATGGACAGGGGGATGACCATGAGCCAACAACATGCCTTTGTGGTCAAGAAGGGCAATGGCATCCAGGGATTCATCAAGAAGAGTGTAGCCATCAGGTTAAGGGAGGTTCTTCTCCCCAACTACTCTACACTGGTGAGGCCCTATCTGGAATACTGTGTCCAGTTTTGGACACCCCAGTTCAAGAAGGACAGAGAACTACTGGAAAGGTCCAACGCAGGGCCACCAAGGTGATTAAGGGAATGAAGCATCTCCCATATGAGGAGAGGCTGAGAGAGCTGGGGCTCTTTAGCCTGTAGAAGAGGAGACTGGGGAGGGACCTCATTAATGTCTATCAATATGTTAAAGGTGAGTGTAGGGAGGATGGAGCCAGACTCTTCTCAATGTCATCCAATGACAGGACAAGAGGCAATTGGAGCACAAGAGGTTTAGGGTAAACACACGGAATAACTTTTTCCCAGTGAGAGTGACAGATCTCTGGAACAGGATGCCCAGGGATGTTGTGGAGTCTCCTTCTCTAGAGATTTTCAAGACTCACCTGGATGAGTTTCTCTGTGACCTGTGTTAGATTATATGTTAGATTATATGATCCTGCCTGGCAGGGGGGTTGAACTTGACAATCTCTCCAAGGTCCCTTTCAACCCCTAATATTCTGTGATAATGTCTGATACTGTGATGTGTTCTTGGGTGACTTAGTTTACGTGATCTTGATCTGGCACAGGGGTTGGACTAGATGATCTTCTAGGTCCCATCCAACCCCTAACATTCTGTGATATTGTGAAAAACACTCTACACAACTAGTAATTCACCCAGTTGAGTGCTACCGTCACCCTCAGGAATTATTTCTTGCTCATTAGCAACTCATAAATTGACTGCCAGGTATTTCCACACCTTTCCCTCTTGTTTTGCAGAGGCATCTGTGAACCAGATATTTTCCAACTGCCCAGTGAATGGGGTGCTACCTGGTTGACAGGACGGAGGTTTATCTGAGCAGCCTCAGTCTCTGGTTGTCCTGGATAGACAGTATTACAGCAGTCCGTTCAGTTACTTAAAGAATTTTGCAGTAGTGCTCAATTTTATTTTACCTTTCTCTTACAGAAGCTCACTGGACCACCCAGTCAGGGGGTGGGGTCCCCGACAATAATGATTTAAGTACCTTAAATGGGCCTCTAAGTTCCAGCAGTTGTTGCTGAATTGTTCTTTCCGCATCATGCTGTTTACCCCAAAAAAAGAAAAACCTTCTCCCAGGGAGTATATCTCCTCTCAGTATCTTTAAAACAGAGAGAGCAAAAATTAAATGTCCAAACCGGGCCTTGTGGTCCTTTTTGTCACAAGTGCACAGACATGCCACTTGATGCAAAACCTCACTCAATGTGAACTGGGTCAGAAGGGTGAATTGGGCCCAGGGCTTGGTGTGATGTAATATCCTTTCTGCTAACCTTCAGTTATCAGATTTAGAAGCTTGTATCAATAAACTGTCTAAGCTTCCCTGTTGTCTCTTTAATGTCTTTAACTCTGGACTGAACCTCTTAATTTCTAAGGTAAGAAATACTAAGTTGAAACTGGAATATATTTGAGTTCAGTCATCACAAGTGAGTGTGCTGCAATTAACCTGCATAATTTGCCTTGGTTAGATCTGTCTTAAATTCCAGCACATCTCCTGAAGACAATAGAAATTATACCATAATCCACAGGGAGATTCAGAGCTTGTAAACCAAGATGCTTCTCTGAAACATGCATTTGGGGTGTTGACAATTAAGTAGGTTGGAAAAAACTGTTCAGTTTATGCCATTTTATATTTACATCATTGCTCTGAGCATTTGAAATTATTACAGCATAAACCCCAGAAATGATGTTGTCATGTTTCCATGTGGCACAGGGGTTTATCAGGATTTTGTTTTATGTGCACATCCAAATAATCAACAACAGAAAAGTATATTTATCTGAAAATGAAGAAGAACCCTTTGGGGTAAAGTTAATAACATAACACAAATGACAATAATTTCTTTATTGAAGCAATAGATTAAAAATAAAAACCATTCTCAAAGGCTAGAGAGGCTTATTGATATAGAAGAGCAAAGAGAGTATTGCAGTATTGTGATTCTTCTGCTAAACTGTACTAATAGCTCTTTAATTGTATTCTAATGTATCATGGTAAAAATTGTGCAAGTAAAACAGCTATTTTAGATTAAACATTGAAATGTCGATGTACTACTCTAACAGAACATGTCTACTTCATAAGCCTTTTTGACAATAGCACTTGTTAAAAAAAAAAACAGGGATTGTGCTTCATTTTTTTTTTTCTGTTTTTTAGACAGGTGTAGATATTTAAAATTCTATGACTTTAATACAAAAAGGATGTTTCCAACATCATCTGATCTAGTCTGCACCATGGGTTAAAGAAATAAACATTTCAAGAAACGTGGATTTTAGAGTGCTGGTCAACCACATATTTGAACAATCATCCTTAACTCCTTTCCATCCATGTTTCTATCCTAAAGTTTGAAACTTTGGCTTCCAAGAACTTAATAATGACTTTTGCTTTCACTGTCAGACTGCAATACAGTTAACTCCTTCTTTCAGTAAATGGACTGAACCTCTCCAGTTTCTTATTATAAAGAACGTTATCAAAACCTCTTATCATGCAGTAACCATAAAATGATGTAATAATAATAATTATAAAAAAAAGGATCCAAATGGAATAATTGGATTTTCTAGTCCCATATCCCGCATTGCCAACAAGATCACTCTGGAGGGAAGGGATGCTGTCCAGAGGGGCCTTGACTGGCTTTATAGGTGTGCCCATTATAACTTCATGAAGTTCAACAAGACTGTGCACCCAGGTTGAGGCAAACCCAAGCAGAAATACAGGCTTGGTGGTGAGTGGGTTGTAAGCAGTCCTGAGGAGAAGGATTTGGGGGAATTAGTGGACCACAATCTGGACAAAAGCTAACTATGTAGGCTTGCAACCCAGAAAACCATTCACATCCTGGGCTGTGTCAAGAGAAACATGGCATGGAGGTCAAGTGATGATTCTCCCCTATATTCTGCACTGGTGAGACCTCACATGGAGTGCTGTCTTCGACTCTGGAGTCTTCAGTAGAAGAAAGACATGGACCTGCTCAAGTGGGTCCAGAGAAGGTCATGGAGATGATCTGAGGGCTGTAACACCTCTCCAGTGAGGACAGGGTGAGAGACTTGAGGTCTTTCAGCCTGGATGAGAGAAGGCTTCAGGGAAACCTTACAGAAGCCTTCCAGTAGAAGGGGAGTGGCTGTTTATGAAGCAGTGTAATGATAGGTGCAATGGTTTAATATGAAAGGGGCAAGATTTTTATTTACTCTGCTTCTGTGAGACCCCTTCTCAAATACTACATCCAGTCCTGGTGATCCCACCATAAGAGGAAAATAGATCTGTTTGAGTAAATCCAGAGGAGGGCCACAAACATGATCCAGGGTTTAGAGTATCTCTGCTATGGGAATAGACTAAGGGAGCTGTGATTGTTCAGCCTGGATAAGACTCCAGAGGTCCTCATAACTGCCTTCCAATACTTAAAGGGATCCTACAGGAAGGCAGGAGAGGGACACTTCACAAGAATGTCCAATGATAGGATGAGAGGAAATTGTTTTAAACTGAGGGAAAATGGGTTTAGATCTCAGGAAAAAAAAATCTTCAGTATGAGGGTGGTGAGACTCTGAAGTAGGTTGCCCAAAGGGGTTGTGGATGCTTCCTCTTGGCAGAGTTCAAAGCCAGATTGGCTGAGGCCTTGAGCAACCTAATCTAATGGAGAGATGTCCCTGTTCATGGTGGGGAGACTGGATTATATGATCTCTAAAGCCCCTTCCAGCTTAAGATATCCTATGATTCTATAATTCTATGATTAGATAAAAGAAATAAATTCTGTACTGTGAGTGTGGTCTAACAAAAGCATTCTATGAATCTGTGATGAATGGATGAATGGTTCTATGAATCCACATCTTTTATGTACTTGTTCCTGTGTTTTGTACAACAGCCTACACTACAGAAATTGTCAAGAAAAGTCTGTGGTGCTGAATTAAAACCACCAAGAAATATTACCACCTCCTTTGTCAGATTGCTTATTTAGGCTCTTTAAAATTATGAGCCTTATTTCTCATTTGAATTTATTTGAATTTAGTGCTCATCCATTGCTTTTGTTACCTTTCTCTACTTAATGAAACAAACTTAGAAATTTCCAGTATTTTAATTCTCTTTATTTAGCTTGGAGAAAAGGAGGCTCAGGGGAGGCCCTGTCATTCTCTACAACTGTCTGAAAAGAGGTTGTATCAAGGTGTGTGTCAGTCTCATTTCCCAAGTAACAAGTGGCAGGACAAAAGGGAAGAGCCTCAGGTTTCACGGGGGAATGTTTAGGTTGGATGTTTGGAAAAATTTCTTCACAGAAAGTTGCTGAGCTCTGAAACATGCTGCCCATGGAAGTGGTGGAGTTGCCATCCCTGGAGGGATTTAGAGGTATTTAGATGTGGTGCTGAGAGACGTGGTTAATGGTGGGCTCGGCAGTGTTAGGTTAAGGGTTAGATTTGATGATCTTAGAGTTCCCTTCCAACCTAAATGATTCTATGATTCTATGAAATATTACATGGGAGCACTGAGTGGTCTTTTGTTATTTTTCTCACTGGCATGATACTGCTGCCCCCTTCAGATTCTGCTTTTATCTTTCTGTAGCTTTGGTTTGAATGTGTGTTTCTGTAAAATCTGAAAAGTTTCTCTTCTTTATCTGCATTAAAATCCAGTTTGTTTAAATTGGATCTCATTTTTTTCTTTTATTTCTTAACAGTCTGTTACCCAGTTGCCCTTCTACTTAGCAAATTCTTTGTTGATATCTATATTCTGAGCATTTTCAAGTGAATCTAAGTCAATGCCCTTCCTAGATAAATAATAAAGAATGTTTTAGACATTTATTAATAGCTACCAAATCAGTGTGCCATAATAAAACAACAGGGTTGGGAGGGTTTTTTTAAGTTTATTTCTGAGGCATTGAGAAATAAATAATTTGTCCTGTAGATAATCTACTTCAAGATGTTTTTTTTTAAAAAAAATGTGTCTCAGAGATAATTTAAATATCTTCTGATCTCATGGATAGTATAAACAGTCCTATCAATAAGTGGGAAAACAGAAGAGGTAATTAAAACCAGAAGGTGCCAAGATAAGTAAGAATCAATTCGCCTTCAAAATTAGGATTATAGAATATAATTCAGTAGTTCCCCATCTAACTTTAATATATGGGTCAGGGAATTGACGAAAGTATAGACTGCTCTCATCTTCACTGACTGTAGGAAAAAAAAAAATAAAATTGTCTTGTGAATAAATTCTTAAATTTAGGTTCTAATTTCTACAGTCATCCTGGTTTAAATAGGACTATGACAAGTTCCTTTTCTTGGAAGCTACATCACTGAGGTTGTCATAGATAACATTAAGTTTCCAGTGTTTCATAAAAGCCCAGTGTATATAACATTGTTCTAATATGTTACTAATGAGTATTGTACAGACAGCATGTATGTTTCAAGATATTTCAATAGGAATTATTACTCTGGGTTTGTTAGTTGATGCTTTTGAGCAGTGCATGTTAAAATTATAATCACAATAAGCCCCACAGATAACATTAAGTAAGAAATCTTAGAATGATATCTAGGTCTTTCTAATGAAAAGTATGGAACATCGCTGTGAAAAGCTGAATGTCATATCATTTCAAGGAAGCAACAAGAGCATTCTGAACTGATAAAGAACTGGCAATATCCAACTGTTAAGATGAAATCCAAAGCCCAGTGACATCAGTGGAGAAACCTCATAGATTTAATGAATTGGATGCTTAGGCATGTTTAACAAGGTACTTACACATATGCAGATGGTCGTAATTTGCCAAATAATTTAAGAATACACTGAACTTTCCTTAAGTGGTCAGAGCTCCACTGAAGTCAAATTAAGAGTATTTTAAAGTGGTTTGTTGAACTGGGGGGAAATGACAAATCTGAGCTTCAGTGGGTTTTATGGAAAAGCTTGATGTACTTAAATTTAATATATTTATGTAGTAAACACTCAAATTTCTCCACTGAGCCCAATTGAAAAATGAATAATACATAACCTCTGGCCCTGTGCTGCTTTTGAGCTACAGAGACCAAGCAGACCAGAAGCTAAATAGTTACCTATTTCTATGCCAGTCTTTTCCTCAAATCCCAGGAGGAAGTTTCTACTTAGTGGAGAGACTAAATTTCTGTATTCAGCTTTCTATTTATCCTTTGCAAAGAGTATGAAAATGAGAAAATGGATTTGCAGGTAATGAAAAAAAAATATTTTAAAAAAATTAATAGTTTTGTTAATTTTATTTGCAACATTTCTGACTAGATCAATCTATATGCCCTCAGATTATGACTGCCTACATATAAGTTGGACTAAGAAGCTGACAACTTCTATAAACTCTGTCAATGAGAAATACCAGTTATGTATAAAATTTAGTGCTTAATACAGTTTTTATTTTATTGCTAAAGGTTTCTATGTAGCTGAGATTATTTAAGCAGTCTGTAAGTTTCAAGGGAAAGTGCATAGTAAAATGAAGAACAACGCCTTGCCCTTCTCTGTAGTTCTTAGCTTTTCTAAGAATTATATTTCTTCCAATGTCTGTTCTTGTAACAGGAACTCAATTCTGTGAAGTAAGAAAGAACCTAAAATCTGACAGAAACATTTTTAAAGCCAGACTTCGTTTCTATTTTAGTAAAATATGTATGCAAGGAAAAAATAATCATGCACTATTTCTATTTGAATGAGATTTATAGGCCACTTCTGACAACTACCTATATGTTGAAATGTACTTAATTCTGTGAGTGATCTCCAGAGCTTCAGATTTGTTTCTAACCATTTTGTGTCTTATGCTGCTAAATTCTATAACTCTGCTTGTCAAACAACATTTAGTAAAGAAAATGAGATGGATTTATCTATTCTGAAAATATTCAGAGTTTCTGCTACTGGAGTTAAAGCCTCAATATTGTAAACACTGATGTATGAGATTTACTTATGTAAGTCAAATAGCATGGCTCACAAGAATGAAACAGTATAGCTAAATATTAGATGTACAGCTATAGGCATAAATTGCTGCCTTGCTCTATGGTACACAATTGCACAGACTAGACAGAAAACTACTGCTGCAGATATGCATTTGTAGGCACTTTTAGTTTCACTAACTGTTGTCAGAGACAGCAAAAATATCATGCTGAACACAGTGCAAATGATACCATAAAGTAATTGATATTATTAAAAGTGGCTTTCTTCTCATTGTGAAATTCAGCATTCCTGTAAGCTAATAACTCAAGGAAGTGAATGGTTGAAATAAGTGATACTGAAGGGAATATCTTTCTTCAATCAAAATCTGGATGAGCAGGAAAACTCATATGGGTATATGGCAATTAATATTTTTTAATATATAATTATTAAAAATTATTTCTAAAATCTTAAATAAAAAAAAAAAAAAGTGAAAATGGTAATTTTGTGAACTATTTTTACTTCAAACCATGGCAGGAAGCCAAAGCAAAAGCAGTTATAAACCAGACAACTCTGGCAAAATTTTTTCCAGTATAGAATATGAGAAAGGATGATTTCAGACATTATTATTTCCATCATTTTAATAGTTACTAGCCCCACATTAACATAAAGACTTAGAGATATTTGCCATAGTTACCTGTCATCTGTATATACCAGTATCTATAGTGTGTGAGATTTTCACTAAAGTCAAGATTCAGGGCTGCCCTGAAGCTATGTGATGGATTTTGCAAGTGTTTAGACAGAAACCCTTGGGATTTATATATCTTGAACACAGACCCACCTTCAGGCTTTCTCCCATGTGGCAGGCCTTGCATTCACCAAATTCGTTATGACACATAAGTGGTCACAGTTGAATACTTGTGTTGCCCATTTAAGCCTGAGCAGTCTATTGTATTGTAGCCTGTTAACACACCATTTTGGTATTATACATTAAATATACTCACTGTAATCCCAATTAAAAAATCAAAGGGGGGATCCTAGTATAAGGTAGCAGTACCTCAAGCTAACTACCAAGTGCCAGATTTTGTGTCAACTAACACACAAAAATTTTGTTGGGGAAAAATTGAATATAACAAGTATCATGTTGTAGAAGCAACACTTGGAATGTATTTTACCTAGCCACATTTGCATAAATGAAAATAATGCCAATGCATCTCCAGGATTTTTATGTAGCTAATCCTGGGTTGTAATGACCCAATCTAAACCATACAATAATTATATTTTTATATATGTATTTCTACATGCATATATACACATAAATGAGCACAGAGACATGTAGATGTGATACATACATGATTATACTAAAGATATATTAGTTTTTATATTACAAAACACTAAAGAAAAAGGTAAGAGTTACTCTTACTGTTTTACATTTATATAAATAAAGGATGTGAAACAAGTAATATATAGTAAGTCACTTGCTAAACCGGAGAAAAATACACCCCTAGTTATTTCTCAACTGGAGGTTCTTTCTATCCACTTGGAACCACTGCTTCTCCTAATTCAATCCCAGCTAATGAGCAGATTAGAAAAGCATGATAAAACTTGTCTCAAGTGTTCACTTTACTGTCCTGATTGAGAAAAACGAGCAACAAAACAATAACCAAAAACCCCAACATACTGTGACACAAAGTCTAATATCAGCGAAAGACTAAACTGACCATAGGTATTATAGACATTTGTACAAGGGCTTCTGTCCTCTTGCTCACTCCCTGATAATTAACCGTCATTTCTGCACTTCCTCATCTTCTTTATATTGATCTTTCATCATATAATGGGTGCAGACATCAAGAGGAAGGCTTAATAGCAAACATTAAAATGAATAAATAATTACAGCCACAAATCTTCCTCAACCAAGTGATTATTTGTTCAGTGACAATATTACATGAAATTGGCTTTACATAATTTAAAAGGACACTAGCAAGTAGAGATATTTTTTTTTTTTTAATAGCATTTTTCCTCTCTATGGTCCCCGAAAATATGTGGGGGGGGGGGGTGTTGATGGTCTTTTTTTTTAAAGACTACAAGGTCTTAACTTCTTAAGCATTTTTCCAGAATCTTTGTGATGTTCAGTAAACTTCTGAGGAGGTAGAAATGGCTTATTGGTGATCAGGAGTAAATTACCATTCTCAGAGATATATGAAAGCATTGACACAGGGTGTATGTGTGCTTCACTTCCTGGTCCTGCACTTTGAGTCTCTTATAGGTCTGAAGAGTGAGAGCTCCAAGTATGATGGTGAGAATACACAAAAAGGCTGAAAGAAAGAGGTCAGGTGAAGTGACCTTGAGTGAGGATGAATCTTCCCATATATGATGAGCTGAATTTTTCCCTACCTTTCTGATGAGCAGTGTTCCTGCGGCATGCTCATAGCCACATGGTAGGATAAGTGTAGAAGCAGTGTTCAGACTCAGTCTTCAAAATCAACAACTATCCTGCCTCTTTCTCCGCAGGACAGAGCTCAAGCCTGTGTCCTGCCCCTTATTGAGACACCTCTTTAATAGTGTCCATATTAGGATAGATTAAGCTTTTGTTTAAGTGGATTGATATTAGTAAGAAGGGTTCATTATTCCATAGCTGACTGAAAAAAAAGCAGCATAGGGTGTGATTTTGGAAGGTGAAAAAGAATCTGTCCTAAGTGGGAATTCTGTGACATAGTGACACGGCAGGTGCCCAATACAATCTTTATAATGTTTAATTCTGAAATTCACATGATTGCAACCACCATTATTATAGACATTACAAGCATCAGCATCATTAAGGGCACGGAAGTTTATTGTTGCCTCTAACAGTCTTTGACCTTAGTGCACATCATTAGCTATTTCGGAAATGTTGTGGGGTTATGTGACAGCAGCACCTATTTATGACATGACCAGACCCCTGAAACAAGAGGAATTAAGAATAGTAACTTGTTTTGAGGCAAGATTTTGAAGGTCAGAGGTCAAGTGTGCTTTATTCATTGACATACTTCTTGTTCAGAAAGCTTCATAACTAGATGTCCACACATTGAACAAGTAATGATAAAAATGGCACAATTTACAGGATGATATGCAGACAGAAAGTTTTCTAACACATCCCAGAAGTGCACTTTCCAGAAACCCACTGTACATAAACATAAAGGTCTGCAATCTGTCAGTTAATATTAATGTGGTCATTTGCTGGTAAGTTGTAATAACATGATGCACATGGGACTTGCTACACTGACCTTTTTGGTGGAAGTGATTCATTAAATGGTCACTCATTTAGACAGCAGTAACTATTTGCACAGCTATTAACATTTTAGAACTTAACTAGGTATTTATTGCTTTCAAAAAGAAATTTTTTTACCAAGGTTAGCTGAAGACCAGGTTTTTCATTACTCAATAAAGGAAAGAATATGAAATTCAGAAGCATCAATTACAAAGGGGAGGGATATTTTGTATGAAATGTCTAACTTCAGATTAGTCTAAATGGCTGAGCTATTATGTCTGTTCTTTTGAGCCCATGGCTACAAATCATTGTTTTCACTGTCAAAAGCTAAAACAAAATGTTTCTTTCTCTTCTGGGCTCTTCTGTTTTGTTTTGTTTTGTTTTTTTCTCCATCATTCTGACATCATTTAAAGAGTACAGAGAAGCCATGAAAAGTGATGAGATATGTTAAATAACTAATAATATACTCCTAAAACAAAAGTCACCAAGTTCAATAGGTACCTGCTTCAGTCACTAGGTTTAATGACTTCTGATAATCTGGATTTAAATTTTGCACAAAATCAAACAGGTATAGACAGAAATTTCTGTAAGAACACACTAATTTTAGTAAAGTTCTAGATGGTAATGAGTTTCCTGATGGATGCCAGGCACCTTTTTGTTTATTTTGCCTTGGAAGAACTTGGAAATGACCCAGATGGCTGGCAGAAACTCAGAGCTAGCAGATACCCACACTCAACTTTTGTTCTTTCTCTACTCCCTTGGCTTTCTGGCTGTAGGTCAGTGAACTGAGTTGCACTCCTATCTCCACTCATTTTAACAGGTGTGGGGTGTGGGACTTCTGCCATAGACTGGTAGGATGGTCTTTCTATTTTGTGGAGAAAAAAAAAAAATAAAAATTGAGTGAAATAGAGGTGATACTTTGGTCTTAAAGTGTGTGGGAGAATCCCTGGTGAATTGGGCAAGATTTTAGTCAGGCTGTGTATCAGTTATATTATATATGTGTATGTCTGAGAATAACAACCTATATTATCTTTTAGAATCACAGAATCATAGAACATATAGGGCTGGAAGGGACCTCCAAAGGTCATCTAGCCCAGCCCCCCTGCAGTGAGCAGGGATACCCTCAACTAGACCAGACTGCTCAGAGCCTTGTCCAACCTCACCTTGAAT
>WYEA01003092.1:0-13424 GCA_033558465.1 Alcedo atthis
TGGATGGCAGCACAGCCTGCTGCTGTGTCAGCCACTCCTCCCAGTTTGGTGTCATCAGCAAACTTGCTGAGGGTGCTGAGGGTTTAGGATAGAACTGTTTTCCTATCTTGGAAAAAATATATTATCTTTTCATATTTCAGAAATCTATCCATGAAAACATATAGAGGGCAGAGATCTTGACACTGGAAAATGGGCCAACAAAAACCTCAATAAGTTTAAAATGAAAGGTCTTGTGAGGACTAACCCCATGTACCAATGTAAGGCTGGGGGCCATCTGGGGGCAAATTAGCTCAGCAGAGAGCCACTTGAAGGTCCTAGAGGGTGAGAAGTTGACTGTGAGCACAATGTGCTTGCAGCAAAGCAAGTCTACTGGGCTGTTTTGGGAATAACAGTCAGCAGGTCAAGGGATGTGATCTTTATTCAGCCTTGTGAAATGTATTTGAGTACTGTGTCCAGTTCTGGGCTCTTACATGGACATACTGGGGTGAGGCTAGCAAAAGGTACCAAGGATGATTACAGAACTGGAGAATTTCACATACTGGGAGTGTGCTGAGAGCGGAGGTTAGAAAGGCTCGAGAAGAGAAGGTTCTAGGGGAGATCTTATTCCTGTGTAAGAACAGCCAGAACAACAGAATGGAAGATGAAGGTGGTGTGAAAAAGGCAAAGACAGATGTACATGTACACAAACTGATGGAGAGAAAATCCCATTTAAATAATAAAAAAAAACTAAAAAAAAAAAAAAACACAAAAAACCACAAAAACAACAAACAACAAACCAAACAAAAAAACCAACAAACCAACAAAACACAACAAACCAACCAAACCTTCTTTACTGTCAGGGTTGTTAACCACTGGGATAGGCTATCCAGAAAAATCTGTGTACTCTCCATCCTTTGAGGTATTCAAATCCTGATGAGACACAGCCCTAAGCAACCTGGTCTAGATGAGCTGAGCTGGGGAATAGAACTAGATGATCACCAAAGATCCCTTCCATCCTCAACCTTTGTGATGCTGTGTGAGGCAGTCTGAAGCCAAGTCTTGGTTCTGACCTCATTCCCAAAAAGGAGACAGCTCTTACCTTTCCACCACCAATGCCCATGCCACAGTTATTGAGCTTGAGCTCCTGCAGGGTGTAGCATGCAGGGCTCTTCAGCAACGCCTCAAAGCCACGCACACCATCTGGCCCAAAGGCATTATCACTCAGGTCCAGCTCCACCAGCTGGGCTCCAGCAGTGATGAGTGCATCCCCCAAAGAGATCTGTAAGGAAACAGATGGCAATGGGTGGGAGTGGACTGACTTAGTGACAGCATCACTGCAGTGGCTAGGTATGACAGTGATGCTGTAAAAAAATTTCCACTCCAAAGACATTCAGTGAAGCTGCACAGGGAAATAAAACTTTACAGTTGTACAAATTAAGCTGAAGATAACCATAAGGCAGTTACCAAGTAGTCATCCCATCCCTTTAGGTCACAAAAGCATTTTTAAAGTGAGTGTCATTGTCCCATCCCTTGTCCATCCCCCCCCCCATTAAATACTCTTTCCATTCTATTGAGTTTATGTTCTTTTATTTAGATGCTTAGTTCTCTTTATGCCTATCAGATAACAACGTTTTCCCCTAGTGATGTTTCTTCCCTAGCACAGACTTGCATTTGGCCTTTTACTAACTCTTCTGTATGAGGTGGAGAAGGAACAAAAAAGAATCACTCACCTATTCTAAGACATTTAGTGTTAACAGTGTAGAGAAAGATCAGCTCTGTGCTAAAATATATACTCCCACAAAAAGCATGACAGGTGAAAAAAAAAAAGTAGTTATATTAGTCACAATTCTCAGATCTAGTTTTAACTTACCAAAGCAGGAGGGATCTCAGACCTTAGTCTCCCTGTGAACATGTCACTCCAATGACACCTCTATAATAAGAAATGTACATATAGAAAACATTAAAAATATTTAGGACAACACAGTTGCAAAGAGGTTTACACAAACAGGCTGTATTACATCACTGGGGACAGCTTAATACTGTCTGCCTTCCCTTGGGCTTGTCTTCTGGTTGTGCTGAAAAGCTACAGGAACTAATGTTGCAATTACTTCACTAGTAAGGACATAAAGCCACTGAAGTGTACATTGTAAATAACACTATACAAGAGTTCTTGCTGGCATTCAAGCTGGAGTTCTTCTCTGATGAGAAAATTACCACAGGAAAAAGCAGCAGGAAGAATGCATTAGGAATGTATGTTTTATTAAGGTATGGAGCTTAACAGTCTGGACTTTCTTGAAAAGGCACATTTGGGTGATTAACAAGAATCAACTTTTCATACTCCTCACCTGCAAAGAACAATGTCTCTCTAGCAGCACAGCATGCTCCTAACATCTGGCTAAAACTGTATCTGGGAAACAGCCTGAACATGGAAAAGCCTCCTGGTGCATTTCCTCCATTATTACTTGCCTACTCAGGCATCCTTTGAAGGGTCATTCTTCAGAAGATATGACCCAGCTTGTCCATTAGACCTTAAGTTCTGTTGCCACAGTTCTTTGCTTACATATGCCTCCTCTGCAAAGAGGCCTTTCCTTGCACAGCTTCCCAGCTTTAAGAATCAAAGCCTTAACAGGAACAGTTAGGAATGAAGAAAGCATCCTCACTATCCTAAAGGCAGTCAAAGTTGTGCCATATTGTCACCCAGTTCTTCCTACTGAAACAACCACCAAGCAAGCTCTGGGGCTAACTCAAGGCAGGTTCCTGCAGGAAGAGCCCAGATAGGCCTTCAGTATTTCTACATTACTACTACTCCACCACCACCCACTTAAGGATCTCACCTTGAGCTCCGATTTCTTCTCCAAGGCTTTGGCAATGACTTTTGCTGCCTCCACACCCACTGTGTTGCCTTCCAGTCGCAGTGCTTCCAGGCCATCAAATTCCTCAATTTGCTTGATAACTTCTTCAGCTGCAAAAAGCAGAGAGCCTTGTTGGCCTTTTAAATATCACCTTAGGTACTACACTAACACTCTGATGTAGCAATACTTTCTCAACTCTACCCTTAGCAAAAACAGCAGAGCAACACTATCTGAAAGAATCCTGAAACAGCAATGGAGAAGAGAGGTAAAATGGCAAGTACAGGGAGAACAATTTCTCACCCTGCCTTTTCATCATTTATTTCTAGTTCTAGTCTTTAATAGACATCCTGTTTGCAAAAATAAGTTTCCAAACTTCCTAAGTTTCCTCTGCCATTCAGCACATCATTTATGAGTTAGAGCGCATGTGTCTACAAAGCCACAAAGACTAAGCTAAAAGTTGATTGGAATTGGTGCCACATTAGCAGGAAAAAGTTCCCACTGACTGACAACAGTAGATGCCTGTTTGTCAGGGTAGATCAATTTAACTCTATAGTAATCCTATGCAAGACACAGGAGCAGGCTGCAGACTCTCTCCTGTCACTGGGTACTTGGTACTTCCAAGATTCAAAGCTTTTCCCTGCAGTTCATAGCTTTGCACTATATTGATTTTTATTGGTTTGGTTTTTTTTTTTACAATGTGGGTGGTGTAGCACTGGAACAGGTGCCCAGAGAGGTGGTAGATGTCCCATGCCTGTAAACATTCAAGGTCAGGCTGGATGAAACTGATCAATCTGATCTAGACATCCCTGCTCACTGCAGGGAGGTTGGACTAGCTGGCCTTTAAAGGTCCCTTTCAACCAAAACTATACAATGATTGTGATACTAAAACAGCATAAAAAAACACTGTATCACCTTTGGAATCTGTGGAAAAGGCAAGAGTTACAACAAATAACCTCTCTGAAAAACACACTGTTTCTTGACATGGTAGAAATGATGATTCAAGAATATACAAATATTCTCCAGATAGTTACTGCCTTAGCAGCCACTGCAAGACATTTTTAATAGGGAAACATACAGACACCAGCAAGAGATACACTCAGAGGGGGTGGGAGAGGGCAGGGGCAGGTGGAACAAAGCAACAAACCACCAAACAAGAGTCTAACCAATGGATTGGAATTTGGGAAGAAATTGGACTATTGCAGCAGCCAATCTATCAGCCCATTTCTCTGTGGAGGTTTTTGAAGCATCTTCTTGCCTCAAGTGCAGTCACGCACTTGCTTACTCTCTTTAAAAGGAGCACTGACTTCTAACGCGCAGCGACTGCCAAAAGCTCTTGGAGGGAACAGCAAGGAAACAAGCAGCACACACCCGAGAGCCAAGCACCAGTTCTGCCAGCTGTAGCACTGCCAGTGCTGCAGGTCAAACCAGGGTACAAGAAGGGAAGGAAATGTCTCTATCAGAAGTAGCTGTAGCTGAAAGACCTTTCCATCACTGCAAACATTACTACAAGCTGTCCATTCAGGGTTAGCAGGAAGTTTTTCACAAGTCTTTAGCATTTCAGGGAGACAACTCCCAAACACAAGGGTATTTCCTCTTACCATCTTCAGCTGTATTGAGTTTAAGGCTCTGCCCCTTGAAGCTCAACTGTCCACCACCCACTTTGGTTTTGGCAAGTGATTCTGCAAGTTTAGCGATGTCTTCTGATGCCATTTTTCTGCTTTTCAAATGTTAAGAGCTGGCAACCAAAAGAAATTGTCAAAATAAAAAACAAACTACAATATGTTCTGTATGAATAATCACATTTATTTGAACACTAAGGTGTTTTTTGTTCAAGCTAATTCACTTGTGTTTTCCCAACAGCTCACAACATCTAGGCTAGATTAATATTCCAAAGCAAACCATTCAGGTGGTGTAGATTCCTCCAGTACTGTTGAGAATTGGGTTTTGATGGACTTGTTACACTTCATAAATAATCAATAGCAAAAACTATTAATTAAGGCCACATCAAGACAATACTCATTGCACAACACTTTTACAATTAAAACATTCCTCTCTCCCCAAACCCTGTCCTTTATACACTGCACATCTCCCCTGTTCTCCAGGGCAAGCTAGAACAAACACAACTGTTTTTCCTTTTCAGTGATATCCCCAGCACTGCCCTCATCAGCACAGCTCTAGAACCACTGAGTTGCTGAAAGCATCCTGTGTGCTGCATACAAAACTCTCAGGTTTTTGGATTCCCTTTCCCTTTTAGTCCCACAGATTTATCACAAATATTAAACAGAATGATCTTACACTGATGATAGATTAGCAATCATTTTGTCTCGAGGGACAAGTTTGAAGCTAGCCATGCCTAGTAGCATCTGCATGCCATTATTTAATGAATATTGACCTCTGAGTGAAGTTACTGGCCCCCATTCATTCAGAAGGAAAAAGGAAGCATGTTTCTTATCCCAGCACCTCCACTGGGGGGAAAGACCAAACAATTAGTGCTTAGAAGCAACATACTTATAAACCAGACTTCTGATATCAGCAAGGATGAAGGCTTACAAGTACAGACAACTGGTTCCATTCTTATCTGACTTAGAAGTGGTCTCACATCCTTGCAGCTCTAAGCTCAACAGCACTGGCTTTAAAACACCCCCTAAATGAAGGCTGTACATACATCATCTCCTCCTGATCTCTAGCTGTAAAATATCTCCCTTCAGCATCCCCAGAATTTCTAAAGCTTCTAATAAGTTTCAGTATTGCTTTTGGACACACTGGGGAAAAGACATTGACAAGGTTGATCAATGTCACTTTTCTACTGGGCTGTCCTCTCAAGTAAGTGCTGCCAGTATAAAGATGTTCACATAAATTACTCCACCTCTACTAGGCCAAACAGACACCAGTCTGGTGGACTCTTCCCAACCTCTGCCAATCCAACACTGAGAAGAAAGAGAGGTCATTCTCCAACATGTGAAGGATTAAATAGACAGAAACAAAACTTAGGATCCAAAGAAATGAGTCTGTTTACATAGCTCAGTTATTAACTTTATTACCTCATCATTCTGTTTAGAAAAAAAAAGTTCTGTTCTGCTATAATTCTCTTCTATGCTCTACAAGCGTACTCACTCCCTTTGCTTCTTTCCCTTAAATCCCTGTCTACTTTCTTCACCATACACACAGGCTACCTCCCAATTTACAAGTTTCAATTTACAAATTCATCATCACATCCTGAAGCATGTTTTATTGCAAACACATCAGCCACACCCAACTGCCAACCTACCAGGTATCTTTGCTGATAGTTCTGTGGCAGTGAAATCTTTTAAAAAAATAAAACGTAGAGTTATTCAAGACCTGAAAACACCTGAAGAGAGATTTACTCATTACCTAAAGGCTGTATAAAGTTACATGCTTCGTGACAGTAAAATAAAGTTAGTTGAGATAAATACTTTCATTACAACACTGTCCACGCCAACAGGCCAGCTGGCTGCTGTCGCTACCCTACTGTGCAGCCTGCCCAGCTCTCCCGGCAGCGGAGCGCCCAGCACCCGGCTCCCTGTGACAGCCCCAAGGTTACCCTCCGGCCAGCGGCTAAGAGCCTCCCAGCGCTGCCCGCCGAGGGCTGCCCGCTACCCCGGCCGAAGCTACCTAGCACCGGCCGCGCTAGGTCTCCCGTCCCACGTGGGCTCCGGTGGTCGGGCGCCCCCGGCCGGGACCCGCGGAGCCGAAGCGGGGGGCGCGTCTGTTGTAACCTCCCTTCCGCGGGGGAGCGGCGCGAGGCGTTCCCTTCCCGCCACCCTCCTCCCCGCCCCACCGCGCGCGATAAACCGGGACGGCAAGCGGGGGGTGCGCGGCGTTAGCCCGCGGGACCGCCTCACCTCACGCACACTCCCTCCCTCGACCGACAGCGGTGCCGGCGGCCGTCTCGCCTCACGCCCCCTCACCCCCGCCCGCCGCTCGCTGCCGGGGGAAGCGATGGAGCGGCGCCCGCCCGAGCACTCACGCCGCCGCCGGGGCCGATGGGGGAAAGACGAGAGGGGGAGGCGGAGGATTTGAAAGCCGGCAGTTTTGTTCTCCCCTCTGGGATTGGCTGCGCGGCCTGACGTTTACCGGGGCGCCCGCCTCCGCCCCGCGCCGGCTGCCGACGGCCGGCGTGCCGCAGCCATCCGGCCGCGCCGCGTGTGGGCGGGGTCATGGGGGCGGGGTCTGCCGCGGGGCACGCCGGGACGTGTAGTCCGGTGAGTGGAGTACCCGGCATACCTCGCGCGGGGTAACCCTGGATGGGCGTGCGGCCTGGACCTGGGCCTGGTCTGGGCTCTCTCGCGCCGGCTCCCCGTGGTCCCTTTTCTCGCCTGCCTGGGCTCCGGCCTCCCCGGAGCGCGGGCTTCGAGGCGCGGCAGCCACGCTTCTGGCCTTAGAGGGTACGGTGGATCTGCAGCGTGTGCCCCTTTCAGCAAGGACAGGCAGGGAGGATGCTACCAGAGGAGCTGAGTTGCTCTGTGCAGGCCTCACATACCCGGAGATAGACAAGTGCCTCTTCCTGTGAACCCTTGGTTAGATAACATCAGTGCAGATCTCATCTTTGTGCTTGCTGTCAAATCTTTATGCAAAAAGCATTTCATTCAGGAGCACGCAGTCATTTCTACTTAAGGATGCAAAAAGCATCGGTTTGCCTGTAAGCTCTGTGTGTGCATTCAGCATGACATTTTATTCTTGAGTATAGAAATAACAGTAAATCTGACAGGACCAGGTGAGCTGCACCTAAACCCATGTGCTACTGCCATGTGGTTGTACAAAGCACTCTTCACCCGGTCCCTACTTTCCAATTTGGCAACCTACAGGCATTGATGTAGATACCATTTCAGGTGGCAGCTGCAGATACCTGGTGAGATCAGTATTGAGGTGGTTTTTTCTGCCTTTTGGATCCAAAACATTGTTAGACACATTTTTTTATTCACAATTGTCCCAGCTGTAGTTTTAATAAACAATATCAAATGCTATCATAGACCCAAGAAAAGAATGTCAGTAATTGGCACGGCTGGGTGATCTGGGAGACCATGTTAAGGCATGGTAGACCTTCTAATTCAAGGGGAATACAGAAAGCAATTAAATTTCTTTATGGAGCATGACAGCTGAAGGTATAAAAGCCATAAACCTGTACAACAACCACATGGAAAACTTGAGCAAAATTTAACTCATAAATAAGAGGAGCTTCTCTTATTACTGAATAAAATTAAGAAGCCAAGGCACCAACTAGATTATGGTTTTATGTGAGAAGCATAAAGCTACCAGAAAATGTAGAGCAGATGAGGAAATATCTTAATGTGATCTCAAAAAAGAGCTGGAACTTGGAAAATATAAGCAAGGAAATTGGCACTTATTATTAGTTACTTTCAAACTTTAGCATTAAACAGGATCCTATCGAATACATCTGATGCCCTTCTCAGTTGTTCTCCCAAATATTAGCTAATTACCTGAGCCACAGGGGTGAGAATAAAGTCTTTAACTGTGGATGAAGCTACACTGGAATGAATCTGTACTGTGCCATTGTTGCATAGATCTATAGAATAATTCGCCCTAAAAATAAGAGTTTTACAAATGCAAGTCATTTTTACAACACTGTAACTGGTTCATAGCAGGGACTGGTGGTGTTTTGACTCTGCTGAGTACCTGCACATGAGAACTCAGTATCTTGATTGCAAATTGTGAAAATCTTTTTTGTTCACAACTAAGTAAAAATGTTATTTCATGAGTTCTTGTATTTTCATTAATGTTTTTGTATTAAAAAACAGTGCTTGTTCCAGTATAACTCTTGATTGTGGGTAGGTTTGAGGTTTGTTCTTCTTTCTTCTCAGCTCCTCCTAAGCCCTCTTCTAGTTGTGATGCCTTGCCTTGCAGAAGTTCTGCAGTGTTGGAGGCATCCTGTGCTCTATGATTCATTTGATGCTTTAATTGCTCTGTGATGCTGCCCTCCTAGTGTGATCTGGCACATCAGGTCTCCCCATGTTTACTTGCTGTTGACAGGCCTGTTCCATCTTTCTTTTGCCCAAAGCCACCCCTAGACAGGGATTGCCATTTGCTGCACATTTTGCCCAGCAGGTTCTACAGCAGAGGCCCAGCTTGGTTAGACTCTACCCATTGTCATGGCATTGTTGCCTGAAGATAGGAGGTAACAGATCTGTTGAAGAGACAACAACAATAAACATTGCCTTATCCATGGATAACAGCAATCCTTGGATCCTAATGAATAGATTTTTAAAAAAGCATTAGTTATTATTGTGAAGGGCATAAGACAACATCCTCCAGTATTATATGGTACATTATACAATTCACAGCCTATATGACATAAATTATCAGTTTATAGTGTTGACAGAGCTGACAGAAGCCAATCCTAGAAAGAATAAAGTCTTTCCTTTTCCCCAGATGTTTTAAATATTAAACAAGTTTAGTACCCTTCAGATAATAACGTTTACCTGCCTCTGAATCTTGTCAAGGGTGCTGTGCTATAAAACACTGGGTGACAATCTTTTGGCTCACTGTAAATTGAAGAAGCAAGATGCTAAGGAGTGAACATGTCACTGACTGCTCAGAAAAGAAGTGATCATTTAAACTGTTTGGAAATTATGATCTGATGGTAGACAGACTTCTTTAGTGAGAGGAAAAACCTATCCTACCAGTGAGGCTGGACTGGGAGCTGAGCATGAAGCTCATTTCAGAGGGTTGTTTTAAAGTTACTGGTAGTGCAGCTGGGTGGGGTTGGAGGACCCCTCCCAACCCCATCTCAGGCCATCAGGGTGTCTCTGTCCTCACAACCATTTCCCAAGACAGGATAATGTCAGCCTCTAGGTCCCCACTTCCCACCCTATGGCTCTATTCCCAGGGCTCTCTGATGTGGTCTACTGTGGAGATTCAGCCTACTTTCTGGAAATATTGAAGGATTTGGGATGATAACAAGCCCAAAGTCTGTTAAAAAAATAAAATAAAATTAATACCTGTATATATAAATATAAAAATATATATGCAGATACGTATATATTATATAATACCCAATTGTATCTAATACAACAATAATAATAATGTTATATATATATGCATACTATGTATTCCTTTCACCCAAATATTTACATTTTCAGATGATCTAACTTACAGGGAACCCCCTGAGCAGTGCAGGGTGGCATAAGTCAGGTCTGGCTAGGATAGATAATTGCACTGCTGCAAGCACGATAGCTCTGGCCCTCTGACCCCCTTCCAGAAAACACATATGGGTGGGCAAAGGGGTCACAGCTCCACCTATGTGATGATCTCGCATGGTGGTGGTGGGAGGAATCCTCCTTAATTCTGTTTGTTTCTGTGCTTCGCATGCATGTAATCACTCTGCAGAGGCAGCTTGCCTTTCTTTTGGGTCTATCTTCTACATCAGCAAAGACAACCAGGAAGAAGAAAAATGTTGCATTAAAATAAGAAGGGCGCCTCGACCACTTTAAGCGCTTTTGTTTCGGTGTTTGTTGTTTTTTTTTCTTTTCTTTTTGTTGTTGTTTTTAAGCCTAATTCACCTTAAAGAATCTGAAAAGCAACCACAAGGTTGCTCTGTGAATTTTTGCAATGGAAAGCGGTAGCCTCTAGGGCCCAGAGTTTATGCAGGGAGGCATTTTCTCTTGTTGGTGCAGCTGGGAGCGAGCGAGCGAGACCTGGAAATGAAAGTAAAGAGATCAGGAGGCACATGGAGGGAGCTGCCGGGGCAGCCGATCCAGAAGCAGAATGCTGCCTTCTATAATTAAATAGCACTTACTATTATTATTACTTCTAGTAATAATACATTAATAATATCTCTAGTAATACAATACAATTTATCAAGGAAAGTTTATACGTAGTGTGTGGGGGAAAACCCAAGGAGAGGTGAGTCCTTTATTATTATTTCGGGGGGATTATTTTTGTCTTAAAACAATTCCGTACGTGTGTGTGTGTGTTTGTGTATGTAGAAAGGGGTGGACTTGAGAAACAAGAAAATCTGGATGTTGCTTCATTAGAAAGTAAAGGTTTCAGATAGTAACTGCTTGGATGAAACGTTGTGTAATTGCAAAAAAAAAAAAAAAAAAGTGAAAAATAATACGGGCAGGATTTTTGCAGCTAACCCCCTCTTCCGCCAAAAATGTGGGGTTTGCAGAAAAATAAAAAAACAATAATTGTCAGAGATCCTAATCCCACCCCCTGGAAAAAAAATGTGGTAGTCTGGAAATGGGTAGCTAGGAGAAAAGCCCCTGGGTTTATATTAAAAACTTAGTAATAATTGTGTTTGTGCCTGTTTGCGGTTTGTAGGTCTGAGCGCTGAGTTCGGGTCTGTATTTAGGCTGCAGCTTCCCCCTCTTGTTTGGTATAAACCCCATGAAGCAGCGGAGAAGCCCTCGTTGAATAGCTTTTCACATGCGTGTTCCTTAGGGACTTTTAAAGTTTATTGAATAACAAGGTTGTGGGATTTTTTTTTCCCTTTTTTATTTTTTTTTTTCCCCGAAATAATTCTTTAATGCTTTAGACAGTTTCCGGGTGGCAAGGGAGGTTATATATGTATCTCTTAAAGCTGCCTCCCCGAGTCCTGGAGCTGTGCGATTTTTATTTAAGCGGATGGTGGGGGTGGAGGGGAGCAGGAAGACTGTTTTGATTTGTTTTCCCGGAGAAGCCTGGATTATCTCCTGCCACGGGAGACCCTTCCCAACAGGACTGGGGTGACGGGGATGCCGGGGTGCCGGCGCCCGTCAGATCCGCAGGGTGTGCAGGAGACACTGCGGGCCCCACTCTGCCCCGGCGACTCGAGGTGGTTGTTGTGTGTGCAGCGGCCGCTAGGCAAGGCCGGGGATCGGCGGCCTAGCGCAAGGACTGGCGGGGGGGGGAAGAGGTGAACAGGAGTTCCCGCTCCACCCGTGCGGGGACCAGCCCTTGGGAGTTAATTTTTAAAATGATGTAGGGGAAAGCATGCGGAGTGGGTACAAAAACAACAGCAAGTGGCCGAGGGATGGGCAACGTCATCTCACCACCCCCTCCTTGCTCCTTGGCTTCACCGTGGTGCCCCTCGGATCAGGCCAAGAGGAAGAGTTGCCTGCAGTACATGAGCTGCAGGGAGCAGAAAATAGAGTGATTTGCGCCAGCATGGTCTCGTGAGGCTTTGATCACCACCTCCATCCCCTTCCTGGGGAAATTTATGGTCACTGGTGGTACCCCTATGACAGCAGCCTCAGTGGTGCCAACGGGACAGCAGTGGGACTAGTGGAGTGCCAGGGTGTGGGAGAGCGGTGTGGAGATACCTTGGGGTAACCAGTGCATGGAGGGATGGTGGTGTCAGACCTGGTGGGCACAGAATAGTGGTAGGGACTCTTAGAGCTGTTGGCTGTGAGAAGCATTCAAACCCAAATAGTGGATCACAGCAGACAGCAGCCGTGGGAGCGAATTGGCCCATGATTGTAATGGGCTGTGTGGCTTGTTCTGTGCTTGATATGAGTCCGGTTACCCCTTCTGCTTCACCACTGAGTGGCCAAACTGCAGCCAGTGAAAGACTCCATGTTGCAGACTAGTGAATGCATCCTGGAGCCATTTGCCAGGCAGAGAGCACACAGCTTGGAGATGAGCTCCTGTCTCAGCTTTTCAACCTGCCACTTGCATCTCAGTGCATGTATTTCTGGCTGAAATGTTACAGTCAAAGCCTGGAAGTCGGTCAAGTGTAAACTCATTGCCATCTCAGAAATATAGTATGAAAAACTTTGCCTAAATTCAGCTCTGGCATTATTCAGAATAACACCTGGTTTCTTGATAGGTAAATTCAAGTATTTCTGTTCATCTCATGTCTTGTAGAGCACATCTGCTCAGGTTGTGATTGAGTCACCCTTTTTATTGGCTCGTGCTTCCTTCTGAAGGCAAAAAACCCATTTTGCTTGTCTGACGTATTTTATTTCTGTCTGGCAAATAGTTTGTAACTCATTGACAAACTTTAAATAAAGTCCTGTTTAGAAACTGGACCAGAGAGGATAAACATCTTCAGACTGAAAGGATAAGAGCTTTGTAATAGAGATATAAATACTCTGGATTCAGGTTCTGCTGGTGATTCAAGCAGACAAGTCTGGACAGACGTATCTGATGGGGGAAAAAGAAAATGACACTTAGGCACTCTACTTCATGAAATGCTTTATTCTCTGTTTCAAAAATAAAAGAGTGAGAAAACAAAAGCTAAGCAGGTTCTGTGCTTAAATATGCATCAGCTCTGGTAAGTGTGCAGGAGAACTAAAGTGTTGCACGTATGGGTGGCTTGCTGCATGTTGGGTTTGCTGGCATAATGAACGTGTGGCTTGGTCCAAGAGTTAAATGAGATATGGTGAAGGAATGAGATGGGTGACAGAAGTGGTTGGGTTTGGGGAGTGCAGAGGAGGTGTGAGGAGCGAATGGAGGAGGAATTGTAGCTTCCAGCAGTGGTGGGGCAGGCAGGACTAGGGAGAGGTCTGCCACACGTCATGGAGGGTGCTCATACGGTGTCAGATCAAAAAAATTGTGCAGAGCACAATCAGTAAGGGCTTGCTGAGTTGTCAGGATTGATTTTGACATACCTTAACAGTCCCTTCACACTGT
>WYEA01003093.1:14416-25011 GCA_033558465.1 Alcedo atthis
CTGAGGAATAGGTGTGATGCCCTCCTGGAAGAAACCCAGTATCCTTCTCATAACCAGCCTGAAGGAGAGGAAATGGGAGAGGGGAAGGCTTGGACGCAGCTCCCACCTTGCAAAGGAAGATGAGTCCTCCCTTCACCTGCTCCTCCCCTCCTCATTGGGATTGAGAGCACCATCAGCAAGTTTGCAGGTGACACCAAGCTGAGTGGTGCTGTTAAAAGGCTGGAGGGACAGGATGTCATCCAGAGGGACCTGGATAAGCTGGAGAGGTGTGCCCAGGTAAACCACAAGAGGTTCAACAAGACTAACTGCAGGGTCCTGCACCTGGGTCGGAATAACCCTCACTATCAATACAGACTGGGGAATGAGGTGCTGGAAAGCAGCTCTGCAGAAATGGATTTGGTGGTGTTGGTGGAGGAGAGGCTGGACATGAGCCAGCAGTGTGCAATTGCAGCCAAGAAGGCCAATTGCATCCTGGGCTGCATCAAGAGAAGTGTGGCCAGCAGATACAGAGAAGTGATTCTGCTCCTCTACTCTGCTCTGGTGAGACCTCACCTGGAGTAGTGCATCCAGTTCTGCAGCCCTCAACACAGGAAAGACATGGACCTGATGGAGTGGGTCCAGAGGAGGGGCACAGAGATGATCAGAGGGCTGAAACACCTCTCCTATGAGGACAGGCTGAAGGAGCTGGGGTTGTTCAGACTGGAGAAGAGAAGGCTCTGGGGCGATCTTATAGCCACCTTCCAGTACCTGAAGGGGGCCTACAGAAAGGCTGGAGAGGGGCTGTTTACAAGGTCCTGTAGTGAAAGGACAAGGTGTAATGAGTTTAAATTAGAGAAGAGTAAATTTAGATTAGATATCAGGAAGAAGTACTTTACCTTGAGGTTGGTGGATCAGTGGATTAGGCTCCCCAGGGAGATGGTTGGGGCACCATCTCTGGAGATATTCAAGGTGAGGTTGGAGAAGGCTTTGAGCAGCCTGTTATAGTTGAAGGTGTCCCTGCTCACTGCAAGGGGGTTGGACTGGATGACCTTTGGAGGTCCCTTCTGGCCCTAAACATTCTATGATTCCATTTTTTAAGATAGAATGATTTTTGCTTTCCTTCAGTTCTTAGGAACTTCTCTCAGTTGCCATGATCATTCAAAAATTAGAAAGAGTGGCCTTGTGATGGGTCCAGAGAGCTCCTTTGGCACTCATGGGTATATTCCATCAAGGTCTATGGACATAAGTACATCCATTTTGCTCCAGTATTTCCTGACTTGATTCTTTCACATCAGGAGTAAACATTCCTTACTGCATTTTCCTCTTGTTTTTCAAGACCTTGAACTCCTGAATGACAGTCTAGGTACTAAAGACTGAGGTGAAGGAGGCATTCTGTGTCTCAGCCTTTTCCATATCTTGTAAGAGTAGTGCCCCTGCCCTGTTCATCAAACAGGCCACATTTTGACAAGTATTCCTTTTCTTACTTATGCACTTGTAAAAGTCTTTCTTGTTGGTCTTGGCTAGGTCCATTGATCGATCTTTAAAATAGATTTGAAGGGGGAAAGGTGAAAAAACTGGCTTACTTGGTAACTATAGTCCATTCAGCTTCACCTCCATTCCTGCTGATGGAACAGGTTCCATCTGTGGAAGAAAGGAGGGTTATCACAAGTATTCAACATGGATTCCATAAGGGGAAGTCATACTTGACAAATCTGATAGCCTTTTATGATCATACAAGTAGTTGGATGGATGAGGGGAGGGCAGTGGATGTGATATTGACTTCAGCAACTCTTTTGGTACTGTCTCCCATAGTAACCTCACAGCCAAGCTTGAGAAGTGTGGATTGAGTGGTTGTGCAGTGAGGTGGAGTGGGAACTGGTTGAAGGACAGAGACCAGAGAGTTGTGATCAGTTGTGGTCAGAGTCTAGATAGAGTCCTGTGACTAGTGGCATCCCCCAGGGGTCATTACTGGGTCCAATATTATTCAATCACCTGGATGAAGTGATAGAGTGCACCCTCAGCAAGATTGCTGATGACACCAAAGTGGGAGGAGTGGCTGATACAGCAGCAGACTGTGCTGCCATCCAGAGAGACCTGAACAGGCTGGAGAGCTGGGCAGGGAGAAATTGAATGCAATTTAATAAGAGCAAGTGTAAGGTTCTTCATCTGGGAAGAACAACCCCCTATATCAGTATAGGCTGGGGGTTCATGTACTAGAGAGTAGCTCTGGAGAAAGAGACCTGGAGGTCCTGGTGGACAGGGGGATGACAATGAGTCAGCAATGCATCCTTGCATTGGCAAAGAAGGCCAATGGCATCCTGGGATACATTAAGAAGAATGTGGCCAGCAGGTCAAGGGACATTCTCCTCCCCCTCTACTCTGCTCTGGTGAGGACCAGCCTGGAATACTGTGTCCAGTTCTGGGCACTCCCATTCAAGAACGACAAAGAGCTACTAGAGAGAGTTCAGCGCAGGGCCACTAAGATAATGAAAGGAGTGGAGCATCTCCCTTATGAGGAGAGGCTGAGAGAGCTGCGACTCTAGCCTGGAGGAGACTAAGAGGAGGGACCTCATCAATGTCTATAAATATGTTAAGGGTGACTGTAGAGAGGATGGAGCCAGACTTGTCTCAATGTCATCCAATGTTAGGACAAGAGACAATGGGAGTAAGCTGGAGCACAAAGAGGTTTAGGGTCAACACAAGAAAGAACTTTTTCTCAGTGAGGGTGACAGAGCACTGGAATGGACTGCCCAGGGAGGTTGTGGAGTCTCCATCTCTGGAGACACTTAAGAGCCGCCTGGATCTGTTCCTGAGTGTCTTGGTCTAGGTGATCCTGCTCAGGAAGGGGTGTTGGACTAGATGATCTTTCTAGGTGTCTTCCAACCCCTAACATTCTGTGATTCTCTGATTCTATATCCTTTGACAGACTGAACTGCTTTAGCTTTCATAACTGGCTCTCTGCATGCTGACACGGTGTCTCTGTATTCCTCTAATTTTTCCCATACTTGCTTCCACTTTCTGTATACTCACTCTGAGTCTGTCAGGATCTCCTTGTTCATCCATGGAGGCCTCCTGATATTTTCATGTGACAATCTTTTCATTTGAAGCGATTACTTTGGAGCTTGGAGAAGATGTTCCTTAAATATCTACTATCTTCCTTGAACCTTATTTCCCTCTTGGGTGGGACTCTTTCAAGTATCTCCATGAAGTCTGAATTCTGCTCTACTGAATTCCAAGGCTGTGATCCTGATTTTTGGCCTGCTGACTCCTCGGGATATCATAGTTACTATAGGCGAGGTTGTCTTTCATATCTATAGCTGACTTATGTACAAGGGAAGCTATACAGTTACAGAAACAGTAGGGACATGATGAAGTTCCCATCAAATCATGCCAAAGGATGCTATTCAAATGGAAATGATTCTTGACTCTAAGGCATTCAGTAATTAATTTCTTACTGCATTTTTTTCTATAGCAGTGTGTTTTGCATGTGGATATGTGAGTAATTTTAATGTTGAGTAATTTTTTTTTCTTTTTTTTTTATAGTCATCTGCATGTCTCTATATCATATATAAGAAGCATGGCTGATATCTGCCATTTGTGTCACTGGAGAAAGTCAGCCTGAGACATTCCTCCACTGATGTCTAACTCAGCATTCCTGATTGCTCTTGAAAAGAAAAAAAAATAAATTATCCCTTAATTTCAGGGAAATGAGACTAGAGGTAATAATAGATAAATCAAAGAAAGATCTGTGAAAATCACATAGTTTTCATTTTGACAGAAAAAAAATGAATTGAAAATCAGCCACCACCTCCCCAAAACTGGTGGTCTGATATGTCAGTAAGAAATTTGTCACTACCTCTGGAGAGATAAAACCAGATTATTCTCTGATCTTCTGAAAGTTTTTCTTAGCCATATCACAATTGCCTTAGTGTTCAGACTTGGCATCATTAAATCTGAGATGTCTTTCATGACTATATTGCTATTTTTACACTTTACAGCTGTAGAATATAGTTTGTGAAAGATAAGTATAAATTTTCCCTGATGTGATTTTAATTTACAGCATACAGAGATATTAATTACATAATAATTTAATTTTGATTCCACCATCTTAATTGCTATACTTAGGTAAGCATTTGCCTAAAATTAGGTTTTTTCTTTTTAATTTATTTTTTCTAAAGTAGATTAATTTTTTTCTAATTAATTTTACTTTTATTCTTTATTGTACTCTTACTCTTTCAGAAATATCTGCTTGCTAGGAACAAACAGTTATATGGCCATTACAATTAACCTTTCAGATACCAAAGATCTAAATTTTTAGAATGTTTCCAATTATGTAAGTCATTTTCCATTCCCAAATGAAATAAGATGCATCCTTTCACAGAGAAAGCGATGTCAATATCCCATGGAAGACTGACTTGTGTTTTTCTTATTGCTTTTCCTTAAATCAAAATAAAGAAAGCATTTATTTTTCTTTTCCATTGATGGAAAAATATTTGTAATGATATCTGAAGCTGGACATTTTCTTCTGAAATGTCTCCAATTTCTGTATAGAGCACTCAGTTTTCCTTCCCTATGCTTTGCAAGTCACAACATCGCTGTGCTTGCAGACTTTGTTTACTGTCTTGGTCAAAACTGTGGATTAAGATTCAGGTACCTAAACTCTAGGAACTCAGGAAGGTGCTCTCATTAGAGATTGCTGATGTGTGTCTCATTTTCAAACTAAGTCTAGAAATGAAAAAAATTATTTGGTTAACTTAATTCAAAATAAATATCATTTCAGGAAATTTAGGTATTAACAAACAATGTTGTATCCACTGAGAATTTCTTCCATTAAAATAAAAAATCAGTTTGCTTCAATTCTGAAACAGGGATTTTACAAAAACAACTAGGCATGATACGGAATTTTGCTTCATTAGTTTGAGACTATGCTGAACCCACCATGCACTAAAGATAAGTAATGGTTCTGTGTTACTTTACAACATAAAATTTAAGATCCCTTCTTCTTCCCTCAGATGTTCAACCACAGAGGTTTAAGCTTGATCAAAGGAAATTTCAATGTCAGTACTGTTGGTGACACCAGCAAATTGTGTTCTGCAATTGTATCTGTATCCAACTCTCTTGGAATCCTGTGTCCAATTCTGGGCATGCCAGTTCAAGAAAGACAAAGAGCTCCTGGAGAGAGTCCAACACAGGGCCACCAAGATGATTAAGGGAGTAGAGCATCTTCCTTATGAGGAGAGGCTGAGAGAGCTGGGGCTCTTTAGGCTGGAGAAGAAGAGACTGAGGGGGGACCTCATCAATGTCTATCAATATGTTAAAGGTGAGTGTAGAGAGGATGGAGCCAGACTCTTCTCAGTGTCATCAATGACAGGACGAGAGGCAATGGGAGTAATTTGGAGCACAAAAGCTTTAGGGTGAACAAACAGAAAAACCTTTTTCATAGTGAGTGTGACAGAGCACTGGAATGGGTTCCCCATGGAGGTTGTGGAGTCTCCTTCTGTGGATACATTCAAGACCTGCCTGAATGTGTTCCTGTGTGACTTAGTCTAGGTGATCCTGCTCTGCAGGGGTGTTGGACCGGATGATCTCCTAGGTCCCTTCCAATCTCTAACATTCTATGATTCTCTGATTCACTTTTTGATGTGATGAAGTTGGGGCATGCATATGACATCCAAGGGACAGAACTAACAGGTGTGAAAAATTGAAGCCTTGGGAACACAATTAAGTACTAGGGAGTATCCAGAATGTCACACCAGGCCACTTAGCCCCAGAATTTTGGAAAACCATGCATAACTCATTGAGGCACACATACAAGGAAGGCAAAAGAGTCCAGAAGGAATAGAAGAGAGAGAATGATACATTATGTTTTTAAAAGTGCTTAAAAACTTTGTGATTCATTTAATACATGGAAGATGGAAAATTTCACTTCTCTCAGTTGTGGCAGTATCATACCAGTATTACAGATTTCATTGCATGTGGATAAAGTGTCACCATCCCATTCTGTTGGTAAGGGTTGCTTGTTTGCAAAAATCTGAATGCTTGCTTATGTATGAAATGAAAGAATGAGGTCTTTTGAAATTTTGTCCTTACAGTTTATTCTGAGGTTAGTGTACAGTATTATAGAAACAGAACCATTATTGTCCTTATTGATGGACTCTAATTCCTAGTTTACCATTCCAAAGTACGTAACTGCTAAGGGCTACTTGCAATTCATTTCTAGACAGCAGTCTGCAGCTTTTTCTCAGAATAATGTATATTTTAAGCATATTGGTAGAGGCTCCTTTTTTAAGATTTTTAGTTTGAATTGTAGTAGTTGAGAGGGACATTTATTAGTTCATTTAACATGATAACGTTCAAGCACAAAGAGCTAATAATATCCAGCTGCAAATCTTCCTTTTTTCCACTCAGATCATCTTCTGATAAGTTTGACATATGTTGTCCTTATGTTCTTTGAACATCTTCTTGCCAGCCAAAGTCAGTAACCACATGGAATGAAAAAAAATAATCTCATAGAAAGATCAGTACATTAATTTAATGTTTCATTTGCATACAGTATCAGCACTCCAGAAGATATTGGTTCCAGTTTTATATACAAGGTTGTAGTCTAAGGGCAAAAATAAGTTTAGGTTTTCTGTCCACCAGCACATGCAGAAGTTTAGTTTGTCACACTAGAAGAGGCAATTGCTTGTTTTCTGCATTTACAACAGTAATTGTGAGTATCAACCAAAGTAATGCAAATGTTCTGTTAAAAGTTTTAATTCCATAATAGGTATTGTTCACACAGAAATTTCACAGAGAGAATGTTGATGTTATTATTTGGAAGGAGTTAGAGAAGAAGGGAGGGAATGGTAACTTAACATTTAATAGTCATAACTGCAGTAATATTTAGGTAAAGATATCTGTACCTAGGTGTACCCTTGGAAAGAATTGCTTTTGCAAAAGAAACAATTTATTTTTCTCCTTCAAGAGAGATGGATTCTAGCAGAGGTTTTGAATCAGTGAAGGGATTGTTAAGTGAAATGTAATCTTAATGCTGAATTTTACTAGAGACTAACGTAGTCAAAAAAAATTTAACTGGTTTTCAATTTTTCTGTGGTGAAGTATGAGCGTCTGACTTCTCTGTCCCACATCAGAGTATTGGTGGGACAATCACATCTGCCCTAAATCTTGAAGATGATGTTTTAAAGTCCCTGAACTGGGACTGGTTGGTTATTTCACAACTTACCCCTCATGTACACTGCCAAAGAGTGATGTGTCACCTTGAGAAGAGTTATTGAAAGAGGTAGTGAGAAGGTAGTATGTTAGAGTGAGCAATTATTGCCATTGTGTACTAATGACTGTAAATTTGCTCCAGAACTCTTGTATCAAGAGTTTCATTGCAAAGGAATTTTTGACACCTTAAAAACCGGTAAGCAAGGCTCTATGTACTTTGTGGTAGGAGTAGCTATTTTGGTTTAGTACGACTTCCTGTTAATCAGCTTCATCTAGGCTAAAACATGTTAGCCTTCAAAATACATTACTTAGTCACAGATCTTCAGAAGATCTCTTTGATGGAAGAGAACAATCTATCAGAAGAACAACAAAAATCCTAAAAGAGTTGTAATGCCAAATGTTACATGAATCAAATATGTCACCGTATGTCTTGGATAAGATGGTTGCTCCAAGATTTCTGAAGATATCTAGGAACTGTAAACAGAGGGCTATGAAAACAGAGACAGAGTGTTTATGAAATCCAGTGAATTTCATAAACTTCTGTTCAGAGTAAGGTCTAGAACATCAGCCAAGCTTCAGAATTGAGATAAAATTTAAGACAGTTACTTTTAACCATAAAAACATAGCTTTAAATCAGCATTGGTGTCATCTTGTATGTATGTTCTGTATATCTTTTCATATTTGAATTTGGGTAAGGATATCTAGAAGTGAGAGAGTGAATAAATAGATGCTCTATTAATAATTGAAAAATGGCTCTGAGCATCTTGGGCAAAGACAATAGTAACTCTTTAGTTCCCAGTCAAATGCAAGACTATTTCTTACACACTGGCAAACAAGCAGAATGTTGTTTTGTAATGTGATTCTAAAAGAGAAGACAGATGTTAAAAAAAAATATATATATATGTATTGCGCTGTTTATTTTACAGGTTTAATTTTAGTTTCTGTATCCTGCATACTTTCTAATGTTGGTGGCTGATAAACTATCTTGTTTTTACTTAACATCCTGTCACTAGCTCTTGGACTTTCCTCATGCTGTACATTATTGTTTGCAATATTTGTGCAAGAAATGAGATAAATCAATGTTATCTGTGTTAAATGCAAATACAAAGGTGTCTGAAAATGCAGAAAGCTACTTAGCATCTTTAGTCACCTAATTCTCTTTTGTTTTAATTAAAATGCTGTGCTTAATTTACTCACCTTTTATCCTTTGCCATTCTTTAAAAGATTCAAGGGGATCTAAGAAACTGACAAAAAAAAAAATAAATCTGGCAGCAGTCATTTCTAAATCCATATATAATCTGTATCCTTTGAAATGGAAACTGTCATTAATAAAGTGGCCAGGTAAAGAAACAATCATGTTCTACTCCATGTCTGGAGACCGGATATCCCTATTGCCACTGAGATTACTCTCAAAAGCACTCACCATACTCCAAAGCAGATTAAGAATGTCTAACATGAAGATATAGAAATTGTACTGAAAAAATAAAGAAAAGATTACTAAAAACTTGAAATAATGTAAAAGCTTCACTATGCTCTAAGAAAATATCAGTGAAGCAAGAGATTTTCACCTGAAATTTAATATTTTCAGTATTCCTCAGTCAAATGTGAACTTAGCTTTGACCAAGATCATATTGACAGCAGATCACAAAAGATTTTCTGTTGAAAACACAGTAGTGTAGACAGGTCATTGTTTTACAAACATTAAAATGAAAGGGTCACAGCAACAACAGGATTAAGTCCTTAAGAGATAAAATAGAAAAGAACCCACTAAAAATTTCCCACTTAATTGGGTGGACTTTGTCTCAGGCATACAATAAGGAATACCAAAATACAAATGTTCATTTATATACAAGGAAAACATAAGTCTCATAAATTTTCCTATGGGTGTCCAGACATTCAAGCTTTACTAAACAATATTGCTGAAATATTTTATGAGCATTTTTTGCATTTGTTAAGCTCCATTTCGAAATCTTGGAGTTTGGCTTAAAAATGGATACTTCTATAGTTAGTGGTGTTTTATTATGTTTGATGTTTTTAATTCCTTGTCTTCTATCATAAGTATGCAATTAAATAATAGCTTCATGTTGAAGAGAAACCTGGAATCCTTCCACTTCCTACATGTCTGTTTTATCTATGAGTAGGACAATGCATTTGAAGGATTCAAATTCATTAAATTGTAAGCATTTTTACCTTATTAGCAGTTAATGAGTACGTGGCCACCTGTGATAAATAGGGTGATGCATATTGCTTCAGTTGGCTGGGTTTGACTACAAAAGGACAGATAGTCTGTAAATTTCTGACCACCCTCCAGGGGACTGTGGCACAGATTGTACTGGCGGGGATAGGGCTGTGTTTATATCCTGAAAAAACAAGCGAACAGAGGGGCGCGGATTGCAGCAGCAAGGGCAGGAGGATTGTGATTGACCCGATGAAGGGAGTCATGGAACAAAGGGCGGGGGGGAGGGCAGCTCTGGGAATTTCACTTCAGCCAACAACATTTGTGCATAGGACCCAGGTAAGAAAAGTTAATATTAAGTACGACCTGGGTGGCTCTTATTCATGGAATGGAGCGGGTTTGTGTGTGTGTGTGACACAGAGTCCTGCAAAGCCAGTGTGGAGTTCTTCTAACTGTGGTTCCATCCATCCACAAGGAGGTCTGCTGATGAAGGACTGAAGTGAAAGGGAGTGAGTAAGAGCTTCCCCTGGGGATTATGGGACAGGGAATCTGTCCCGGGATTATGGGGCAAGGTGAAGCTGAGAGAAGGGGTCAAGAAGTACTTTAGTAAATGTAACATCAGCTAATCTCAGTTATGCATGCTAAGCTTAAAAACATTTTTATGCAGCTATTGTGTAAAGGACAAGGCTAACATCTTCTGCACACAGAATTAAAGTTCCTGATAAAGCTGTCTGGACTAAGAATATCTTCGGCTCAGAATTATACTTTCTGATAAAAACCAGCTGGAACTAATCTTGTGACTTGAGCAAGTGCCAAGAAGGCAATAGGTCTGCACAGGAACAAAGATAAAAAGAGGAAGACATTCAGTCTTCATCCTCACGACCCTCAGCGACCACCACCATCAGAAACTGTGCAGGCCCAATGGGGAGGAGCTAATTTTAATACAAGGCGGGGAAAGGTTATGCATATGTATAAGCTCATTAGGAAATCTCTTGAATGTGTAACTCTTCACTGCATATAATGAAGGCAAGTTGCCGTGTTGGGTGTACACGTTTGTAGCGGAGCGATCCCCTGTGCGCCCAGTGCTGAATAAACATACCTACTTTACAATCTCAGTGACTGTGGAGTCTGTTTCTGCACATCAGTAAAATAATAGAAGAAAAGCAAGAGGAGAACTCTGGTTAAAACTGAGACTCTCTCAAGCATTTGTGTCATCCTCCCCCATATA
>WYEA01003094.1:8107-45705 GCA_033558465.1 Alcedo atthis
TCCACAACCCCCCTGGGCAGCCTGTTCCAGAGCTCTGGCACCCTCACTGAGAAAAAGTTCTTCCTTGTGTTGACCCTTCATAGATTATTTGACGTGTAATAATATTATTAACAAACCACGAGGCTTTCTGGCCTTTAACCTAAATATTAGAATATTTACACTGTCCCCACAATGACTTGGTATCATGATAAAAAACTCAGTGCACAGAAGTTTAGGAAACACTGGAAGTTAATTTTTTAAAATATCTCCTCTTAATATCTCTCTTTATAAAGTGAAATCTGTAAATCTTAAAATCCAGGCTCTAATTTCAGGTATACAGGTGTTCACCTTTAAATTATCAAAGAATATTATAGTAGCAGTTGTCTGTTAAATTTATTTCCCTTGTTTTAGTGAAATCTAATGCACTTTTGATACATATTTCTCTCATCAACATCTTATTTATTTCAAGAAAATAACACCTAGAGAATATTTTTCAATACAGTATGAACCCACCAAATTATATTCTTCAGTGACTCAGAACACCCTCTGTGCCATAATTGTCATTACCACCCCCAAGATCCCACTGAAACTGCACCTACAGACCTGTGCTAGTAGCAGCAATTTGAAGTTAAGAGCTGAAAGTATGCAAACTTCTCAAGATACATGTAGAAGCATACAGAAGTGTTACACCAAGGGCAGAAAAAAACCCCACCTCTTTAAGCTGAAAATAAAGAACAAATAGCTCTGAGTTGACTCCCATCTGTCCTGCATGCTTAGTTTCCTCTCTTCTGTTCCAGCTCCAGCTGTTTTGGGATTAGATCACCTGCAATAGTCCTCACTACTATCTGTGATAGCAAGTTCAGCACAGCCAGAGGGAATGAAGATTCCATAATTTCAACATATTGTTTTCTGAGATAGCAGGACAGTCATGTGGGCAATAAAACAGGAGGGAGACTTGCTCTCCTTTCTCCAGCATTATATATGCTCTGTAAGTAGACAAAATTTCAGACACTAGAAGTGTTGGTCTTGCATTGGTGGAAAGGATGACAATTCCAGCTTTATCAGCTCACGGCACACTGTACTAATTCCTGCTTCCCTGAGTCTTACATATTTCTCATGATGTGACACATAGTTTCCATATGAGCAGCCTGCATACCTAATCCCTGGACTGCATTTCTGGCAGTTTTCCATATTCCACTCACAGCTCCACTGACTTCTCAACACAAAGAGACTGAACAATGAGAAAATATCATATATCTGGAAACTGAAAGAAACATTACAAAGAGTCATAGAGATTCTGGAAGAAGAATCAGCCCAAGAAGGGAGTTTTCAGTAGCAGGTCAAGGACTCATTGTGGCTGAAGATTTAAGATGGTTTTATATGAAACCATGTTCCTCAGGTGGCACACAGGCAAGGAGAGAGAATCCTAAGAGGAAAATATATATTTCTTTAAATGGTATTCAGAAGGAAACTTTTAATGAGGACTTATTTCCATATGTGTATCAAATTCTCTCCCTGAGGATCTGCTCCAGGGCTGCTCCAAGTACCTCCATGAAGATATTCAAAAGCTGCTGGGGCAACTGGCTCTAGGAGACCCTGCTTGAGCAGGCATGTTTGACCAGATGACCTCCTAATATCCATTGCAACTTCAACCATCCTGTGCTTCTGTGACACGCTGAAGGCTATAAAGGGCTGGCTAAGACCAAGGGCTCTACACTCATCTCCCTCTGTTTGATGGCGACATTTCTCCCTGCCTGTTCCCTTGGTGGTGTCCCTTTCCCTGGGTGAGCCCCTAGAAATGACATTTGTGAAAGGTGCCTTGTGGGATGGTGACTATGCTGTTTTCTCCAGTACTTCCCTTGAATGGCTTTCCACAGCCTCTGCTTTCATGCTATCCCCTCAGCAGCAGCTCTATGAACTTGCCAGCAATGCTGAGAAAAGTGCTTGAATTCCCAACCAGGAACAGAAAAATCTCTCAGCTACAGGGCTACTGCACGCACAAGAGACACAGGCTGCCTGTAAAGTGCTCTACCTTTACCTCAATCCCAAAATGAGTGTTGCTTCAGGAAACCTGTGAAGGATAAACTCCAAGCTTCCAGGCAAAGCAGCCAGAAGAAACTACAGCATTTCCTATGATAGGCTTGCATAAAGACATAAATTCCACCTGATACAGGTACTGAACACAGAACTCTTAAACTCCCTATAGGTGCTTTCAGAAGGCAGCTTTTGACTACATCATCACCTACTTCGGGAGTTGATTTATAGTCCTAAGTTCCACCTTGGAGCAGTACAACACAGGCAGTATGCTCCAGCTAGCAGCAGGCGCCTTTTTTTTTTTTTTTTTCCTCTTGGCTTTATGCAAAAAAACAAAACAAGAACAGAAATGTGAATTAAAATTTTAAAAATTTTCCACCATTGAAATATCTTGTACCATCACAGAATCTTTCCAGGTTAAACTCAGGGGATTGTTTTTGGAAAAGAGAGCATTGTTTTGAAGGAAAATAAGTTGCAAAAGATGGTCTTTGACATTGTAGAAACAGGCCAGAGCCCTTCTACAAGTATGGGAATTTAAACTGCAGCAATTCTGAGAAAGATTTTGATTTTATGCTGTGGAAATTGTCCTTACTTGTCACAGTAAAAGGACAGCTTCTGCCCACGGGGAAGCCAAAAAGTCTAATGTGAATCAGTATAATTATAAATGTGTTGCATTTTGCACAAGGTCACTTGAGAAAGGGAATGGGTCAGTTCTGGTAGCTTTTTGCTACTGTTACCACCACACAAGCAAATGCTTACTGTTACTGACACCTTGCTTATAGATTACAGAAACAATCACACTTGCTGGTTCAGTTCTGGGAAAAATTATTCCACTTAATAGCAAAGAAACTTGAGGGAAATCACATGGCACACATTTTGGAAGCAGCTATATTATCCTTCACCAACAGTGACTTTGGCAGGTTGGGGGGGGATCTGATGGCCTCACAAAATATGTATGAAACACAGCAGTTCACGGCTGCCCTCTGAGAGTCAGGAGAGCTGGGCAAGACCTCTTCTTGTTTCCATTAATGCACCATTGTAAAAAATGGTCTCCCAACCCTGGTGAAGCATTTTCTTTCAACTTTTAGCCGACTTTTGTTAAGAGCAAGGAGCACACCGTTTCACTGTTGCACTTGTCTACTAGAAACCTGTGAATTCAGCTGACCTAATTTTGACTGAAGGTGTTGGAGCTCTTCACTGTCTGCCACATTTATATGAACTAGACCCAAGGTGAAGACCCTAATCCCAGGAGATGAAAACAACAATTCAGCTGGGTTTAGGTTCTTCCACAGGGTCCTGGAATACTGTTGTAATCATTTTTAAAACAAACAAACCAACCAGCCAACCAAACCCAAGCCCCAAGGACATACAGAGTATCACATATTTATCTCTGAATTCCAGCACAGTTCCACAGCTCAGTGGTGACTACATCCCACCTCACCCTCCACTCAGCACCAGCTTAGCATAGGGGAAGCCAGAGAGGGCCTGGTATTAGGAGATACCACCCCTGAATTCAAAGGTGCTTTTTGTGTTGCTTTTTGACCTCTCTGGCCTGCCTGCACAGCTGGGCAATGCTGAGCTCAGCTGTGCTTTGGGAAGCATCTGCCCACACATCTAGACAGCACAGATGGATTATCAGTATTACTGGGACACCCATAACACCCTTTCTCTGCCCCAGGCTAGCTTCTAACTTATTCGCCACAAAGCAGAGAGCAAATTGGGCCAGGGTCCTCCACCCCACTCCTTCCCAGAGAGCTAAGATGCCCTCCCTTGCCTTGCCTGGGGCTGTGGCATCTGTGGGACAGCGATTGTTCTCTACCAGCACAGCCTTACAAATTCTTATTGATTGCAGACAGCACAATGTCTCCAGGGATGTGGACCCAAATGAAAGGGATTGCCCAGTTAAGCAGAATTAAAAAAGGAGTTATTTTTATTTATCAGCCTAATCTCATAGATCAGTGTCCATCTGTAAATTCCTCAGCACACAGAAACAGATTTATTCTTTGCACGGCTGAAGGCAGAATAAATCTCTTGCATAATGACCTGCAGTCTGGGAGATGCTCATTATCATCTGCCTAATCTGACCAAGTGGTTCTTGTGACTGTGGCACTGACCTGAGACCTTCTCCTTCCGGCGAGTGCTGTCGGCAGTACTCCAGGGTGAAGGACTCCACCGATGATGAGCTAGCATGCCAGCGGACAGTGGCCATGTCCCAACACACTGTGCAGTCCTCAGCTTTGATGGTAGGGACAGCAGGTGCTGGAGACACAGGGACACATTAGCCATACTGTCAGTAGGATGCCAGCAGCTGGAGCAGGATGCTTGTAAGGGAAAGGGTCAAATCCCCAGAAACCCAAGGTGTAGTTAGTTTTGCCTATCCAACAGTGATCTGTTGTTTGTGCTTCAGTGGCAGAGGGTTACATTATGGGTGAAAAAAACTCATGCTGGGAAAGTCACTGTTGATATTTGTGCTTATATGTACGTCCTTAGAATGCTCATGCATGTTTTCATGCCTTTCATCAAGCACATTTTTCTTATTTCTGCCAGTCTTCCAGGAGCAGAACACTAAGGCAGCACTGCCTACAGCTCTCCCTACATCATCCTAATCCTGTCCTTGACAGTCCCTGCATGAACTGCATTAGAAAACAAATGTGCTGCTCCTGAACTGACAGGAAGATGCTGACTTTCTGCTTAATTATGTCCTTTTTATTTTTGCAATTATAATATTTGGTCCTGCATTTTATATTTTTTAGAGCCTCAGTTTAAGGACTACTTGCCCAACTGCAAGAAAGAAAATGGAATGTAAAATACTGCACTGAATGCAAGTAATCAAAAGCTATTGTGTGAAATTTCACATCTGATATTGTAGTCTGAAAATGTATTAGTTGTATTCACTTCCTTTTTCCCTTTCCAGGGAATAGCAACATAAATGAAGCCTAAAGTCTGCTGTCAAAACTCATTTGAACAGCCTTAATGCCAATCTTAAAAAAAAAATAAAATTATTAATGAAAAAAAAAAAAGTTATTTTGCTTTTAAAAAGATTGAATTCCAAGTAGGAGGCCTAAGAAAAAGGTAAAAATCAGACAGTTTTAAGACAATATTACAGAATTGCAACAAGCATTCAAGATGCATTCTGCTTCATAAGAAAAACAGTTTAGTTTTCACAGAAAAGTACAAGTACATATAGATTTTGTGGTTTAGTGAAAATCAGGAGGTTATCAGCTCATATTGAAACGTACTTGATGTTTTACTACAGGAACAGCTAATTCAGGTGGAAAAATTAATCTGTGGGATAGACTGACGTTGAGAAATATACCTGGGTATCTCCCCTGTTGCAATAATCCCTTAATTATATTCTGACATATTTGATTATTGTCTGTTTTCAAATGCATCTGTTACTAACACATAACAAATTAGTAACTAAATCCTTAATACCTTCATTGAGCAGCTGAAACACAAACCCACATTTATGTATGTGTAAACAATGTGTCACGACAACCTTTTTGTTTAAATTTGAAATTGTCTAAAGAGTAGGTGAAGTGAGCATACCAGAAAATGTTTCTGTACTTCTGAGATCCTTTTATCAAATTCACTGCAGTTAGAATACAAATATCTGATTTCTTCATAATATTCCAGCACTCATGTAAGTGATCTTTTAAGAGGGAAGAAGCCAAAAAGGGTAAGCTCTTACTCTGCCCCCAGATACAGGGTGAGAATCACATAGGTTTTGAACAACAGAAGAAGAAGGTGCATTCACTCCTTTGTCTTTAGGATTGCAAAGAGCCTTCATCTGGAGATCAGTTTGAAACAAACAGGTAGGAGGAGGGTGGAGAAATACTTGCTGCTTTCAGTTTTATTCTCTCACACAAAATACTGGTTGGAGACAACTATGTTCCCCAGGGGAGAACGAGCCATGAGCTAGTGAGGTGGAGGAGCAGGAGACAGGAAATGCTAGGGCAATGTTGCAAGAGTACCAGCCTCCATTCCTCACAACTGTCCAAGTCCACTGACACTGACATGGGTGCAAGTCTAACAGAGGAACCTTGTGGAGGTTCCCAACACCTGCAAGAGGCACAGCTCTGACCTGTTATTAATCTGTATGTTCCCATCACTGCATATACTGGCAAATTACTCTCTCACGTGCCAACTTTTAATCTGAATTACTAAAGTAAACTCTTGCTTCTGAGTTCATAGGGCTACTTGAAAGAATAAAGGTATTTAGCTTTATACCAAAGTTGTGCTAACACCAAAGAACTTGTTTCCATTACCACTGCCCATCTTTCCACATTGGGTGTTAAAGGGATGCAGTGGTTTTGCATCTGTTAGAGCTCAGCAATGTCTCCATTAATCTTTCCAAGGCTCTGCATTCCAGAGGGAGTTCACCTCAGCTTGAGGGAATGTGTTTAATGAACCCTTATATGATCTATTTTGTTTGTTCTCTTAAAGAAACAGGCCACAAGAAGGCCTCAAACACTCAAGGAAATTAAACTTCTTTATAAGACTTTAGTTTTGGAGAAAAAGAATGTTGAGACTGATATCAAAAGGCAAAGATGATTCTGAAAAATAACAGCTTCAGAGCTCCTTTTTAAGTTATAATTTAGTAGCTAAATAACTCATTATTATTTGACCATTTTGCAGGAATTCTGCACCATGCTGATAATTACATTTCTGAGATAATAAAATTTAAATTTATCCTTTGAATTATATGGAAAATAATATTTGCTAAAAATATTAATACCAAAGTCAAGGAGAATTATTAACAAATTTTAAGTCTAGTGGATTAAACAAAAGTCCTGAAGTTGTGGTTGCTGCCATGTGAGTTCAATAATAAGTGTATTGTATGCTTTGTTACAAATTTGTTAACTATCCTTATCTGTATTGTGACTACTAGAACAGAATAATTTGATTTACCCTGTAGCAAAAAAAAAATATCATCTGGCAAGTGAGCCTCAGATACAAGATGCTTCACCTTGCTCATAATTCAAGAAACAGTAGTTTTGTCAATACAAATAATTAAATAAATTAAAGCTCAAAAAATAGTTAAATGAAGTTCATAAACAATACTCTAATTACACTTACACTTAAATAGTAACAGAATCTCTAGCCACACCTGAGCTAGACACAGCACATAACCTTGGTAAAGAAACCCTACCCTTGAAAAAACTAATTTAAATCAAAGCAATTTAGATGTGTTTTGGAGGTTGACAGAGAGGAAAAAAATGCAGCCAATGCTTCCATTTCCATTTTCCATTTTCACAGGAGAAGCAGTGACAGGAAGCAGCTGGGTGGTCTTCCCAGAGCTTCTCCAGAGCATTGCAGTGCATGGAGAAGAGAAATTCACAAGGTGCTGCCCCAACGTCCAAGTCACAAGGCCCAAGACTGGAAGTACCTCGGAGTCTGAATGCCATCAAATTTCTTCCCAGGGCAAAAGCATCTGTAACTCTCAACAGAAAAGGAAACAACTGGGGAATGCCTGCTATCTACCAGATGAGCTAAATGAAATAGTTTCTTCTATTTTAGTAACAGAATGGATTAGAATTGGTCTGAGAACCTGAAGCTTTTAATAATCAAATGTCAAAATATGTACATACCCGTTTTAAAAATGGCTTTTTCACTAGGTAAGCTACAGCCTACTCCATTCACAGCCATGACCCACACACTGTAGCAGTGGTCTGGCTCCAGGTCCTCCAAAATGCAGTGGCTCTCCTTCACTGTGACTCGATACTCTTCCACCAAGGCTAGGAAGAATAAGATACACACATAGGACATCATAGATTGGTGTTGCACTGGTAGGGCCTACAATTGTGCCTCTCAACAACGTATAAAAAGCAGTCAAAATAAATCCAGAAAGAACTGCAAAATAAGATCTCCATGTTTTACTCTGCCTCATTTGTGACAGAAAGCCTTCAAAAAGGGCAAAAAGGAAGACCCGAGTTACTACAGGCCCATCAGCCTCACCTCCATCCCTGAAAAGGTGATGGAACAACTTGTCCTTGATGCCATCTCTAAGCATCTGGAGGAAAGGAGGTTTATCACAAGTAGTCAACATTGAATCCGTAAGGGGAAGTCATGCCTGACTAATCTGATAGACTTTTATGATCACATGAGTAGTAGGATAGAAGAAGGGAGGCAGTGGATGAGGTATTTCTTGACTTCAGCAAGGTTTTCTATACTGTCTCCATGGAATCCTCACAGCCAAGCTTGAGAAGTATGGATTGAGTGATAGTGCAGCAGTGAGGTGGATTGAGAACTGACTAAAGGACAGAACTCAGAGAGTTGTGGTCAGTAGAGCAGAGTCTGGCTGGAGGCCTGTGACTAGTGGCATCACCCAAGGGTCAGTACTGGGTCCAGTATTACTCAATATATTCATCAATGACCTGGATGAAGGGATAGAGAGCACTCTCAGCAAGTTTGCTGATGACACCAAAGTGGGAGGAGTGGCTGACACAGCAGCAGGCTGTGCTGCCATCCAGTATGACCTGGTCAGGGAGAAATTTAATGAAATTTAACAAGAGTAAGTTTAGAGTGCTTCATCTGGGGAAAAATAACCCCATGTATCAGTACAGGCTGGGGGTTGATCTGTTGGAGAGCAGCTCTGGGGAAAAGGACCTGAGAGTCCTGGTGGACAAGAGGATGACCATGAGTCAGCATTGAATCCTTGTGGCCAGGAAGGCCAATGGCATCCTGGGATGCATTAAGAAGAGTGTGGTCAGCAGGTCAAGGGAGGTTCTTTCGCATATCTACTCTGTGTTGATGAGGCCCCATCTGGAAAATTGTGTCCAGTTTTGGGCGCCCCAGTTCAAGAGGGACAAAGAGCTACTGGAAAGAGTCCAGCTCAGGAATACCAAGATGCTGAAGGGAGTGGAGCATCTCCCTTATGAGGAGAGGCTGAGAGAGCTGGGGCTTTTTAACCTGGAGGACACTGAGAGGGGGACCTCATCAGTGTCTATAAATACATTAAGGGTGAGTGTAGGAAGGATGGATCCAGACTCTTCTCAATGTCATCCAGTGTTATGATGAGAGGCAATGGGAGTAAGTTGGAACAGAAGAGGTTTAGGGTAAACACATGGAAAAAATTATCTCAGTGAGGGTGACAGAGCTCTGGAACAGGCTGCCTAGGGGATTGTGGAGCCTCCCTCTCCGGAGACATTCAATACCCACCTGAATGTGTTCCTGGATGACTTGATCTAGGTAGGGGGTTGGACTAGACTATCTTCTAGGTCCCTTCCAAACCCTAACATTCTATGATTCTGTGATTCTGTGAAAGTTTCTGATGTCCTCTTGAGTGCACTCAAATCCCATTGAGGACAAAGTGAGGTTATGGCCTTCCTACTGAGGACTGTAAAGCAAATTTGGGACATACAAACAGCAGTTTTCAGCTCTGCTTTCATCGCTCTGTAACATATCAATTTCTCATACTGGACTTTATAGCTCTTATCTATAAATTAGATATTATAAAAAGCCCTTAACATCCTTTAGCATGCAGATGCGTACACACATGCACCCACATTACACATAAACACACATTGATTTGTGTAGAGCCCTGTTGCTTAAAGTGATTTCATGATCAGTTCAAGCTTTATAATGAGAAGCATTTCATAGAATCATGGAATGGTAGGGGTTGCAAGGGACTTTTGGAGATCACTGAGTCCAACCTCCCTGATAGAGTAGGGTCACCCTGGGCAGGACACATAGAAACAGATCCAGGCAGGTTTTGAAAGTCTCCAGAGGAAACTCCACAACCTCTCTGAGCAACCTGTGCCCATGTTCCATCACCCTCACAGTAAAGAAGTTGTTCCTCATGTTGAAGTGAAACTTCCCATGTTTTACCTTGCTACCATTACTTCTCATCCTATCACAGGGCACCACTAAAAAGAGTCTGGCCCCTCCTACTTGACACCCATCTTGAAGATATTTCTAAGATTTACTAAGATCCCCTCCCAGTCTTCTCCAGACCAAACAGCCCCAGGTCTCTCAGCCCTTCATTTCAAGAGAGATGTTCCAGTTCCTTCATTATCTTCATAGCCTTGATGGGATTCTCTCCAGTATTTGTCACTCTTAAACTGGGGAGACAGGAACTGGACAAATACTCAAGATGCAGTCTCACTAGGGCAAAGTAGAGGGGGAGAAGAACCTATCTCAACCTGCTGGAGGATTTCAGTCCTTTTTTTTTCAGTTATCATATTTAAAATTTGAATTAATATAATTTTGAAAAAAACCCACACGTTTACATGTGGGAATACTGTGGAAATTATTTTTCCTGATTATATTTCCTGTGACATTTTTTTTATTAGGACATACTTCCAAAGTACATGCAGGGCCCTAAAAACCTAATGAATCCCACCCTTTCGGGACCTGTATCTGCAGTCACCATGAGTACCCATGGGAGAGCCTGGACACATCCTCTCTGAAGATCAGGCCACTTCATAAAGGGAACCTCAACAACGGTATTGCTGCTTCTCTGCAAACAACTTCCCTGCACTTTGCAGACCATAACATTTATCTTACATTTTGCAGTTGAAGGGGATGAGAAGGAGAGCATCTGCCTTGTGATCTCCTCCACTGTTACCCATCCTTAGTTCTATTCTTTATGTCTCCATAGTCCCTCTTCTCTCTGCATCCTGCCCTCTTCCCTGAAGCTTGGCCTCCCCTCTGATGACTCCATACCAGAGCAGAAAGGACTCCTGTTGTCATGAAACAAAACCTTACGCACCCGCTGCATCTTTGCTGGCTTGCGGCTCTTCCATGCAATAGACCTGGAAGCAGTCAATGGTGTCCCCATCATTCACAGCCCAGTAGATGGCAATGGATGTGCTGGTGGCTGAATTTGGTTCCTGTGGTACTACTGTTGGTGTCTGTGGGACTGAGAGGAAAATCTCTCATTGTTATTCATACTCCTGCATTCTCAGTCAAATTATGTACTGAGGCAACCCAGTTGTTTATTTTCATTCAGGTTGCTTATTTCCCTAGAACAAGTACAGCAAGTACATGAAAAATGAAATACTGGTGCAGTTTTACAGCAATAAGTCCTCCTAAACCAGGAACAGAAAAAACAACAACTAATTGCTTATCTTTGGAATCTGTTCTTTTCCCTCACAGTCTTAGCAAAATAAGATCCAGTACTTGTACTGGGACCATCTGAACCCAGTGCAAAGTATGTTCCCATGCCCTGGTCAGCTCTTGGTTTTTTCTTCATGCACCAAGACCACCATGCAGATGGGTCACGGAATGGCTGTTCATTTTTGATGTCCAGCCAGAAGTCTGTCAGGGCTGTGGCAATCCTGGACACACAGAGCTGTCATACAGCTCCAGTGATCCCTCTGCTTTCCCCATGAGACCTGCTACATCCAGTCACAGGGAGAGGTCTCCAGCTCTGTGCTCCATTTTGGGGCACACATGCTGATGAAACCCCAAAAGAGTGCTGATAACTTCAGGCCACCTTCTCAGAAAGGCCAGAAGACGCAAAAGCCTAATGTAGCCTCCTTTGGGTGTCCACATTCTCCATTACCTGAACTTGCCTTGCAGCACAGGCATTAGAGAAGACACCCTATGAAGAGGATGCCCATGAAAGAGGACACTGAATTCACTTGTCTGTAGAAAATAGGATGGATTCGCTTACTTCTGGGAAGAGGGAGTTTGCAGAAGAAAGCTTCCTTTGGAGACAGACACATATAGCTGATTCCAGAAGGGTGGACAGGGGAAAAGACCTGCCACACCAGTAGGGGATTTGTGCAGTATGTCAAATCTGACTGACAGCAGCAGGGATGTACTTTGGGCAAAGGAAGGCTCTAACAGCACTGGACACCAGGAGGCTCCCTGCAGCCTCCTGGTCAACCCCCACACAGAGGTAGACTCATATTTCAAGTCACTAGGTGTTTCTCTCTGGCATGGTCATTTTTCCCCACAGATCCATTGGACAGAGAATTCTTGTGCAGGTGAACTTAGGCTCTGTCAAAGCACCTAATTCCATGAGAAAAACAGGGGTATACCTCACAAAGAATGCTTCAGAGACCTCCAACGATCACCAGATTTTATTTGGACTTTGTTTCCTGACTGGAACATATCCATCCCTGATGAGATATTGTTCCCCTCTATGATTATGGCTTAAAAGAGAGGGAGGGGAAAGAAAAATAAAAAAGCCCCAACGATGTTCATTGTTAAAGTGATTGCAGGGAACAAAAATACATGGTTCCATTTATTCACCCGGTAAATTTCCATATTGCATGAAGTCTCTTTGAATCTCAGCAGAAAGCTTTCACTTTCTTTGAGTTATCTTCACAGTAGTGATGATGATCCCCTGTGGCATGAACAATGCAAATGCAGATGCTGGCTATTTCTTTATGATTTATACAGAGTGCTACCAGTACAGTAGGATTACATCTGCTTCCCATTGAAAAAAAAAAAGTTTTTAAGGATGCATTCTGTCTGTTAACTGCATTTTGAGTTAGTCAATTAAAAAATTTATTGTCTTAGGAAAAGATTTTTAGTCAGTAGATCACAGGGGAAACCGGCTCTTTTTTCCTGGTTGCCTAGATACCACTATTTACGATCACAGAAAACCCACAACTGCAAGATTTATTATTATGCCAAAGTGAATAGAAGCTAGCTTAATGAATGAAACTTCTGAATAAATAAATAAATAAATAAATACAGTTTTGTAACACTGAGAAAAAATTGATTTCTAATTTCCTTTTGCATAATACGAAACAAACTTTTGAAAGACAGTAATTTCAAAGCAAGAAGTTAAACTATTCTTTTCAGGAACAGAACATTTGTGTGTTATCAAAATGCTGGAGCCTTTAAAAATGAATTTTAGTCAAAGAAATGAGGTATTTGCACCACAAGTTTGACTAAATAATATTTTTCAAAATAAAAGAGTAACGTCTTATCGTCAGTTCAATTTTCATTGAAGTGCTGTGGTGTAAGGAAGTTTTTCCTTTGTGCTACCTAATCTCCACAGCCCCTAGAACAGAAAATAACACTTGAAAATGTTTTATGGATATTTACCCCTTTCCAACATAATGAGATATTTTCTTGGGTTTTTGGATTTTTTTTTTTTATTTTTTTTTTTGACTTGGAGTGCAGTTACATTCCTTTGTGACTCTAATAGATTGTTACAGTCAGCAAACGTATAAATCAGTCTAAATCATATAAATAATAAAAGCTATATAATCAACCTTCTGAAAGACTTTGGAAATAACAATGTTTTGAATTTTAGACTAGTTCCACTCTTCTTGTGGCAGAGCCTAGGTTCCAATATGACATGCTGAAAGGTTTTTCTTATGCTTATGTATTTGTTAATGGGGGAGGCTTACACAAAAGGAGGTAGAATTTGAGGGAAAAAAGTTTTCATCAGTGGATATGGAAAACTTTGAAATGGAGGATGTTTTGAAGGAAAGATGTTTGGTGAAAATAAAGTTATATGAAGTCAATCAGTAAAATATGAAGGAAAGTAGATTTAAGAAACATGTCAAAACTACATGTATTTCTTCCAAAGGCTTCAGTCAAAAGAAATTCAGAGAGTCTCTGACAATTGAATCCAGCATATGATAAGTGATGTACTCAAGGTGCTCAATTCTAAATTTCATATGGACATTTATCTCTGTTTTCCTTCAGAAAGGGCATAATCCTGGAAAAAATAAAATCTGCTGCTCACCAAAGTAAAAATCAAAATTACAGTTTAAATACTTGTTGGTGGAAGTGAAGGATTAAAAAGAGGCATTTTAGAAAGAAAGTGTAAAGGATGAGGAGTTTTGAAGGTTGTTTACTAGCAGACAGTCATTCGTTTCCAGTTTTTCAAAGCAAATTGGTCTGAAGCTGTTTGATGTTCAGCAAACACAGTAGATAATGCAAATCAAACTGCAAACTGGATCTCAGCAGTTTAGGGAAAAAATAATTGGAGTGACCTGTAGGAAAGGACATACAGCATCACAAAAAGGCTTTCTCTTCCTGGATGACCTTGCCAGTAGGGAGAAGCCCTGGAGGAAAGAATGGTGGTACCCACGGGCTGCAAGATGAATTTTAGGAACTGAAGTGAGACTTATAGCACGTTTGTACCCCAGTGGGTTACAAAAAATATTTTTTTTATCTGACTTCCTAAAAAAAAATGACACTGAGATAACCCTGCATGCCTAAGTGCCTGTCCACCTCTCCAACTTCACCAACAAACCAAAGTTTCACCTGAGAAACTTTGAATGGCACAGGGAAATTAATTAAAACCTGACAGGAAAATTAAGGTCTTGAGAGATATTCAGTTCCTCTAGGTCTAATATAGCAGTGTGAAGGAGAAAGGTGATCTCCCTGCAGTCACATTGCTGAGGTCACTCTGCTCTTATTAGATGCTGGAGAGTCTGCACAGGATCACACTTCTCAAATGTCCTGTTAGGCACCTGAAAATCCAGCCAGCAAAAAAAACCCCACACCCTAAGGAAAACAGTACTCTTGTTACATTGCTCAGGACCCAAATACAGGAGAAAGAAGCTTTGCTTGAAAAGCCAGTGTGCCTACAACTGTGGTTGTGCATGTAACAATGAATGGGAGGTCACAAAACATGACAGTGAGATTCAAGATCCCTAAACAATATTTCTCTTGAGAGTGAAACACTGGAGTGAGACCCCATTATGAGGAAATTTAATCTGGGAATTGGTACTGACAGACTCTTCATTGACAGCTGTCCAGATCCACATCATTTCTATAGATGTATGCAACAAGTGTAGCACAAAGCCCACAAGGGAGGGTATTTTACAGGGTATGAAATATCATATAGAGGTGAATAAGCCCCTTTATTGTGTGCAGTTTATGCTGCCGTCTTCTGAAGCAGAAGCTGTTTCCAGCTACAGTTAACTACTTTCACATCCCATGGGATTTTCAGGTGCCTTAATTCACTTGTTACAAGCCAAGGGACCTCAGCAGTCAGCCAGACCCCTGCTCTCTTCCCCACACCAGCGATGCTAGGGCTGCCCTCCTTGGAGGAAGAGAGCTCATGAGACCCTTTGACTACCTCTTCTGTCCCTGCCTGAAAGGGAACAGAAACTTCCTTGGGAAGAGGGAGACTTGGGGCATTTACAGACAGACCTTCTGCTAACTGAGGTACAGATACATGAAAAGATGCAAGAATCCCCCATTTTAGTACTTTTTTCTCTGTTGCTCATCTTAGTGTCCTACTATAAGCCAAACATTTGTGCTCAATTAAACTTCATTTTACATGCAACTCTTGATTGCTAATTACATGGTTTGCAAATTTATACTTCTCAAATAGATTCTGTTTTTAGCTTCCTACATTTTCCAAAGCAGCGCCAGTTAGCATTTGTAAAGACAATATTCAGAGATCCTTACCAGTTGCATGTTTTAAGGAGTGCTGGTTGCTTTGTCCTGGACTGTCTGCATAGTGCTCAAACAGTGAGAAAGCACTGGGCATCTTTTCTAAAGAAAGGGTATTATCCATTGCAGAAAGTAACCTATTTGTAAGAAAACACATAGCTGTCTGTGTATCCCTTGTGGCATCACATAGTTTTCCAAAGGCCAGAAGCAAACAACATGCAACATACCTTCTCTAAATGTTTCACATGAACTTGAGGACAATGTGCAAGCAGAAGCCATTTCCTCAATTTTAAACATTCAGAGCATACTGTGATTTCAGATCAGGAGCACAGTGAGAGCACACAGAAGTCCATACACATTTGACCCATGGCAATGTGAGGATTTGAAGTCACAGTAAGGCTCCCGGGAGCACATGGGGTTCAGATTTACTGACACAGTGCCTTTAAAGGTTACAAACCTTGGAGCTAAACTACAGCAGCTGTGCCAGAGACATAATGTAAAGCAGTTGCCTGTGGCAAGCAAAAAAAAAAAAAAGAAATTAAGAGGAAGATAGGTTCTACTTAATTAGCCCATATTTGCTGCGTTCTTGATAGGTAAAAACCAAAATGTTTTTAACTCTAAGGTAGAAGCAGCATCAAGAAAAAAATAAATCAGGCAACTCAATTTTACCTTTCACTTCTTTTTTTTTTTTTTTTTTTTTTTTTTTTTACAGTCACTGAAGTAATTTATGCTTTAAATGATGCATTACCAAAGCACAACAAATATTAAAAATACTTTATTTAGGAAAACATACAGATTTGTTCTCAACATTTTAGCATGTCAGATATTATTAAAGAAATAATTGAACCCATGCATAAAACAGAATAAACTTGTAGTTTATAAGTAAACAAGTAAAAAACAAATATGCAAGAAAGCCTTGGAAAATAGTTTTGTTCCATCATATCTGCATCAATTATTACTCAATAAACTCCATGTATATGTTATATGTACATATCCATGTATATGTATATAGATATGTGACCATATTCACATTTTGACTTGGATCAGGTGACTCCAAATTTCTAGTCCTACTTCTGCAGATTAATAGGAACCATGAAAGGGTGTTTTGTACATTCTCTTCAGACCACTTTCTTGAGGTTGTGATTTTGTCTACCAACTGGAACCTTCATGTCATTGTTATACTGCAGTGTGTGTCAGCTTGCATATCTATGTATGTACTGGTATGTTCAGGTGGCTCGGGATGCATCTGGGATGAGGCACCAGTGGGCTGATACACCCTGAATCAGGCAGTGCTGAAGAAAAGGCATGGGAAAATTCAGCCCATAGGCTCTTGGTAAGCTTTCAAAAGCTACTTAATCTATTTTGTTGTTGTTTGGTTTTGTTGTTGTTATTGTTGTTTGGTTTTTTGTGAGTTTTTCTTTGTGTGAGTTTTTTTGTTTCCTCTGGAATTATGTTCAGATATATATTCCTACAAACCAAGAGTTTGTAAGATAACCTTTCAAAGACCAAATGATACAAGAACCACACTAGTGGAAGAAGAACATACCAGTGATGTCTAAGAGCTCAAAATACAGACAAATTGTTTCTAAGTGTATATGTCTATAATAGTAACTACAAGCAAAACCTAAAAAAATTTTAAAATGCCTGTGTAGAGCTGAGATTTAATTGATGTATTACAACATGCACAAAACACTTCAAAATCAGTTGGTTAGAGCAACAAATATAAAAATGTAATTATTTGCAAGTCTCATAAAAGTAGCTATGAATATTAGCAGCAAATATTAAATGAAACATCCAGCATATCAGGCTCAGTGACACTACAGTGCAGTTAACTCATACTTCACATACCTTTTATTCAATTCTTTAGATGACTAGAGGAGAAAAAAAAATAAATGTATGAACAGCCTTAAAAATCCTGAAAATGCTGAAGTGCCTCTCATCTAATAGTCTTGCTACTCTCCATAGACATAAAATACATGTAGCTTTAATGACTTGATGTTGTCTGGGATGCTGCTCATTCACACCAGCAGAGGATTTGGCTTCTTAAGAATATTCCACTTCGAAGTTCTGGCTCAGAAGTCTGTTAGACTCTAAATCTGGTTTTAAGTTCTGAGGGGTCAGCATTCAGTATGCAGGTTTAAAGGCTGGATCACAATCAGTTAATACTTAAGCCAAGACGTTTATATAAATAAACCACCTGCACATTAAGAGCAGTTAAATCCAAATTCTGCTGATATCTACTTCATAATTTATTACTAGAAGCTGGGCAAGATTTGTGCTAATGGAGTAAGAGTTTCTCTCATGCTCCATAAATCATAAGCTAGCATTTTGTGACTTGTTCCTTTATCACTAACAGAAAGGGCAGGGAATCTGTATTTTTCAAATCCTACAGAAGAATTTCTAAGTTATCTTTCTGACAAAGCATTGATCCAGTCCTCCACAAAGTTCAGAAAATTAGGCTATATTTTTCATCTATCCCAAAGTAGCCAATCTACTGTAGCATTCACTTGGTTACAGACAAGACATTGTGTAGCTAAGACATTGTGTAGGGAAGAAAGACAAATATTGCTCCATCATTTCTATAACTATTGGCATATGGGCTGGGGGCTTGTATTTGGAAAGCCATTTCATTTTGCATGAATGATCAGTCTTTAGACAGTAATTTGAACTATTTGTTTCTTGAATTTTAGGATAATTTCTCTGCAACTTCCAGGCAAATTCCATACTGGGAGAAGATTATTGTCCCAGAAATCCCATCCATCCCCTTCAAGACTGCTAATGCACTCTGATAGAAGAGAGTGTGCCACAGTTCACTTATGGAGGAGTCTTGTAGCATGACAGCAAACTTGGAGGACTCAGGTCATTAATGACTAACTATCAGACTCTCAGAAACCAGTTTATGATTGTCAATATATATATTAGCTACGTAACGCCAGTCAAGCAGATTCACAAAGGGGTACTTTTTATATCCAGAAAGGACCATTAGAGATGTACACCTCACATGCACATTCCTAAACATAGCCCATTGTCATGGTTTAACATCAGGCAATAACTAAGCACCACAGAGACACTAAGTGTTTTTCAGTAGTAAGCATTTATCACAACCTCAGTAATCTTGAGTGCATAGCTACTGTGTCTGCTCATTTAAAAACAAACCAAACCAAACAAAAACCCCTCAAACAAACTAAAACACCCCCCAAATCCAGCAACAACTCTGCTTCAGATAATTTTAAAATACACTTTCTTGTTTTATATTTTATTCTACCTTTTACTCTAATATTATTTACTTGTCAATGGACAGTTAATTCTAGATAAATTATTGAACTGTCTCTTGGCCTTCTCTTCACAAAACAGCACCATTTTAATGATGTAAGTCACATTTCATCCTGTGCATTATTTTTGCAATTCTCTCTGAGCATTCATAATACAAAAGCAAATGATTTAGCAGTTTCAGAGTTGAATAGCTGAGCTTGCAAGATTTAGCTCTCTTAAAAAAAAATAAATCAAAAAAGGAAGGTAAATAACTCATTCTCAGCCTAGGTACAAGTACTTTCCTAACTAGCAGTATACTACTATCATAAAAGCTACAGTATGAAAGACATTTTTTCTTACGTTTAGGAAAACAAAACCATCGACTTCCATTTCTTTTACTGTTGTCTCCAAAGTTTCCTTTGCTGAATCAACAGTTTGCTGAAAGTTAATCATCTGCTCATACAGGTACTCCATTTTCATCTTCTTAACTTCCTCAAAGTTCTCTGATTTCTCATCATATTGTGCTACAACTTTCTTAAGCATCTCCTCATTCTGCTTTTCTAACAACTCTGCATTTTTCTTACAGTTTTCCTGCAAAATAAGAAGAGATGTAAATTGTTTTTCAGAATAACATTACAACATTTAATGAATACACAAAAATTTCTCAATTATGCATTCATCAGAGCCCTGGCATCCTGACAACACAAGAACTTAATTTCTGTAAGCAAGCTCATCTGGGAGAAATATTGCTAGAGAGATACACTAAAAAACAACGGCAGATTTAATTTTTATTTTTTTTTTACTGCCAGTATATTGCTAGAACTAAACTTCTGTATTTAGGCACTGAGAGAAGTCTGACTACAAAACAGATAAACATCCATATTTTCATCTGAAATTAATATAAACCTTTAGGCTTAAGAACACAGACATTAAAAATTCAGACATGGGAAACTCATTTAGATGCTTCACAGAGGATTCTAAATAAAGACACAAACAGCATGAGCTCTTTATAAGCATAAACAAAACGAATGGAACATTTTCCTCCTGTGCTTGGCAGTCACAGATACCACTTCACAGAAATGTGAGAAAAAAGAGCAACACATTTGTTTTGCTAAGGTTAACACCTTCCAGTGGGAGAAGTCAATCTGAGAACTAGAGGACCAACTCAATTTAGTGGAAGCCATAACAAGAGAAAGCAAGCATATCTTAGAACATGTTTTGTAGAGGTGTGATTAGTGTGATAAAGCACAGGACTTACCTCAACAGAGTTAAATAAAGATTCAATATCGCTCACAAACCCTTCAATCTTCATTGACTTCTCCTCCAGTGCTATTAGCAATTCACGTAACTGATCCTGAAATTTAAATTGTATCAGTCACATAAGCCTGTTATTTTCTAAAGGTTTTACACACTTATTTGTTGTGAATATTTTTTTCACATATTTTTCAAACACAGCTTTGCTAGAGACTGAGGGTAGGTACTCAGAGCCTCATGAGGGTCCTCAAGAGATCACAGATAGAAAGGAAGATAACAGAGATAATTATGAATCTAATAGGTTATGCAGCATCACAGAATCATAAACTCATAGAATATTAGGGGTTGGAAGGGACCTAGAAGGATCATTGAATCCAACCTCCCTGCCAAAGCAGGATCACCTAGACCAAGTCACACAGGAACACATCCAGACGGGTCTTGAGTGTCTCTAGAGAAGGAGACTCCACACCCTTCCTGGGCAGCCTGTTCCAGTGCTCTGTCAAACTCACTGTGAAAAAGTTTTTCCATGTGTTTACCATAAACCTCTTGTGTTCCAACTTACAACCATTGCCTCTTGTCCCAGCACTGGATGATACTGAGCAGAGTCTGTCTCCATCCTCCCTACACTTGCCCTTAACATATTTATAGACATTGATGAGGTCCCCCCTCAGTCTCCTCTTCTCCAAGCTAAAGAGACCCAGCTCTTATTGTTGTGTATTTTTCTTTTGTTTTGGTTTGGCTTTTTGTTGTTGTTGGTTGTGCTTGTTTGCTTTTCTTTTATGTTGATGTTTTGGTTTTGTTTGTGTTATTGGGTTTTGTTTGTTTTTTTATTGATATAATTTTAAAGATACTTCCTGTAAACCAAAATTCATCAAAATAATTGGTTGAATGAGATGTGGAAACTACATCAGACTGAGGGACAATAGGCATCAGAGGTGACTCAGGTTTTTTTCTTATTCTTCTTGGCCTGTTGTGAAAGCACGTTAATCATCAGCTGACCATTGCTCAGGTGCAATTTATATAATTGACAAAAAATACTTAATTAGCTGGCATAAATCTAAAAGGAAGGTTAACTTCCTTTGTTAACCGTTTCCTATTATGGTAAACTTCTCCAGCTAGATCTATTGAAAATTAACACATGACTTTCCATAATTAAGAATGTCACACTGGACTGTGTAGTTGAAAGCTCTCTTTATAAATATTTAGAGCTAACCACCAAGATTCAGAGACAAACTTCTGTTTGTCAAGATAACCTGTAAAATCTGACAGAAGCCATCCATAGTTCATTTAATTTACTGTGAAGCTATGTTCCTACAGTTAAAATTCAGGGGGCAAGCATTTTGCTATCTTAATGTTTTCTCAGTAATTACAGGAGTTAAAAAAAAACCATATAAATGCCACCTCAGAGTAACCGAAAGTCTGAGTGTTAGAAATATGTGAAACCAAGCTTTTATGGTGGACAGATTTAATATTGGCTTAATATCTATGCTACATAGACAGGGAGTGATATCATGGGATGTTTATTTGTGGGTTAACTTGACTCACTGCAATGCAGACACATCCAAGGGATGGCTGGGGTCTGCAACTTCATTACTGATTTACTGGTGGCTAATTATCAGTACTAAGTCAGGCATGAACGGCTGCATATAAAAAGCAACTTTACTGTCATACATCTATACACCATGGAGATAGTTTGTAAATACTGATATTGAAACTGCCACATATTGATTCCTCCTACAGTTATCTTAGATTTTTGCTCCTGAGTTAAAATGAAGGTAACATAAATATGATTGATATTTATGTAGAATTTTTGTTTAATTACACAAAATTTGTATGAAACATCAACCAAACCCATGTCAAGAAAGAGGCCTCACCTTTGAGATACTGGGATGAGATGAAATAGCTGGTAACCAAGACAGGAACATCTGTTTATTTGTACATGAACTAATCTGATGTGGGGAAAAGTGGGACATCACATGCATGGTGTTTTCAAAAGCAGAACTGCAATTTAATGAAGAACAGCTTCTACCAAGACATTTTCAGTAGTATCGATAGCAAAGAACAAAGCTACTGAAATGGAGGGCATTTTTATCTATCTTTTAGAGTGGTACAGAATAGAGATAGTGGGAAGAAATAGGACTTAACCTGTGCTACAGCTAAAACACTACTGGCACAGATGAACATGAATTGAACAGAAAATGAGAACGACATTTTAACAGAACCGTGTAGTGTAAACTGTGTAACTCATCAAATGTCTCCAAAGAACCAACATATCTAGGAAGGTGAACACTTTATTATGATACTGGTCTCCACATATGAAGGTTTCTGTACCTTGTCAAGTGAAATGAGCTGCTGGTACTAAAATTTTATTTTCATAGAAACAACACTGTTTCAATTTCTCTCCCTACAAATATAAATGAGAAGAAACTACACAAATGAGATGTCTAAAAGATGGAAAGTCTCAGAATTTCAAACAAGGTTGTTCAAACATCAGATTTAATAAAACCATCAGCTTAGCAAGCCGAGGACTCCAGAGAACACCTTAGTCTCCCTTCCATCTCTCTAACAGGTGTTTAGAAATAGTTTTTATTTTATAGATACTGTAACTTAGCCCATGAACTGCTCTCTGAAGCCTCTCCCCTGACAACACAGGAGGTTTGGAGAAATTAGCCTTAGTAACTCCTTTCCTCACCCAAGTTAATTCTTACCTTCATCTTGGTTGCAGCATCCTCTAGTGTTGTAACTTCATGGTCTTTATGTTCTCCAAAAAGCTTGTCAATAGCAGATATTGGGCATTTGCAGTGGTAACAATATGTGTCTGCTTGTGCTTTCTTCAATTCTCTTTGTGAGCTCTCAACCTGAGGAATGTTTGTTGCTGATTTTTCAGGATACATCACCACAAAGCCTGAATCTTCAAGCTCTGTGGGTGTTCTTTGCTCTGGCTCATTAACAAATTCATAACTATCACCAGCATGCTCAAATGAGTCCCTGTCTTCAAATAATAGTTCCTCATGTGTTAATTGAGATGATATTTCATCTTGCAAAAGTTCTTCATGTGTAATCACATCATAGTCCATTGACTCAACAAGATCTTCATAAACATTAGGATGCTGCAAGTCTGGACTCTCTGTTTGCTGAATGGTAGGGATACAGAAAAGATTTTCCCGAGTGTACTGATCATTGACTTCAGCAGGTGTCCTGATACATGGGACATGTTTCTCCACATGAGGAACAGGTGCTGTGCCATGCTGTTGTTCTTGTTTATTACCAGTTTCTTGACATACCACTTCCTGATAATCCACTAGGTAACTATACTCTTGATGTTTTGTCTGCTCAGGCAACTCCTCAGTTGTTTCTATTGGTACATTTTCTTCTTCTCTTTGTTCATCGCTATCAGTTCCTGCACCTGAAAGAGTTACTCTGCTTCCAAAAGGAATGGCATGAATTGGTTTAGAAATTGTTGCTTCGATGTCACTGTCAACCTGGACTTTCTCCACAATTCTTTCTGGCAGAGCCTCAGTTCCTACATACTGAACAACATGAGACTTCTGCTTATGTTTGTCCTCTGAACTCAGAATGGAAATTCCTCCACTAAAGGACTCATCCTCTGGTATATGATCTTTCTGAGGCCCCAGAGCCTTACTTGGAATTTCATCTTTAAGAATGTATTTTTCAAAATATATTCCTGTTCCATCATCTGTGTCTGAATTTCTACTAGGGAAAGATGCATTTGATTTCCCACTTTCCTCATCAGAGGGAGTCTCTTCCTTTGTCTTTTCTCCTACTGCTTCAGCATATAGGTCCTTGTACAAAAATGACAGAGCAGGAGGCTCCTCTAGAAGCTCTGGATTCACTGCAGCAACAGTGGTAGGGAACAATAGAGATCGTTCCAGCACTCCTTCTTCTGAATCAAAGAGTGGGGTCCCTGGCGACTTCCGTTCATCTTCTACATTTGTACACTTTTTACTGATAGTATCAGTTGACTTCTGCATAGGTAAAGGTTTTGGAGCATCTACATAGGACTGCATTTTGCTTTCTCCTTTCACAGTACCATAAAATACTTCATCCAGATCCTCAAGTAAGGAAAACTCTTCTTCCAAAGTATCTACCTCAGCATTTTCTTTAAAAGACATGGCTTCTTCCTCAGGTTCATTAGGCTTTTCTGTCACAGGAAATAATGAACCTGGTCTTTCAAAATGTGGCTTAATTGGGGATTTGTCATCAATCAATGTGTATTTTTCAAAATAATCCATATCAACCATACTATTATTAGGATCCAACACTGCATTATCTTTGTTTTCTGGCAACACGGGTTCTTCTTGTTGTGTTTCTACTGTTTTCTCAAGATTATAAATTTTGACCAATTCTTTTATTTCATGGCTTGTAGGCTTTCCCAACACTGAGGTTTCTGAAATTTTTGTAGTTGTTCCAGAATCTAGGGCTCTATGGCCATCATCAGCTATTTTTCTTTTAAATGAAGGATTTGTTTCCAAATATTCTAGTTTATCTGGCATGTGTTTACTTTCTTCTTGATCAACAGAAGAAATATGTGTTGGAGCATGAATGTTGAGTATTTCATAACCTTCTGATATTATATTAAATAGATCTTTTTGTTCAGTAGCCTCTGGAGCATGCTGATTGTCTTCTACAGTGCTTTCATATTCTCTTTCTTCCTCTTGTCCTCCAAGGTAATATTGAGGTACTTCAGATACTTTGTCTACTTCTGGGTGTTTAATTGCTTCTATTTTTGTAGCATTTCCAGTAATAGTTTCATGCTTTGGAAATTTGTCTGGACCTCCTTTATTTCCTACCAGAGATGGTAAATCATACCTTTGCATTCTGTGACTAGTGTCTGAGGACATTCCATGGGAAATTTCTGAATCAGAAACTCTAAATGTATGTCCTTTATTCTTTGTAGCACTATGAACTGTAAGTTCTGTGCAACTTGCAGCTGGGAACTGTTTTGATCCAAGGTCAGAAGTTTCATTTGAAGAAAGTTGAATTTCTTGCCTGTCTGCTTCTGCAGTTCTAACTGGACTAATTGAGAGAGCTTTTACCTCTTCTGTCAGCCAGCTAGCTAACCCAAGAGATGGAATATCTGGATTCTGCTTTTCATCAGAACTAGAGCTAATGGACTTCCTATCTGCTAAAGAAAGGCTGCCTTGTTCACCAGAACAATGCTGAATTTTGTGTGTCACAGTTTCATAAATTCCTAGATGCTCTAAGGATGTATGCTTTTGGTCTGCAAAATATTGTTGCATTTCATGTTTATCTTCTCCTTCAGTATAGATGCCTGAAACTACATTAGATTGCTTTCTAAGCACACCTACTACATGAGATAAAGATGATGGAATATTATCTTTCTCTTCATCATCAATGAAAGCCACCGATACTGACTTTTCAGGTAATGTATGTAACGGTACAGATGAATCTGATGACACTGCTTCCTGGTCTGCTACAGCAGTGTCCTTTGACTCTCTGGTCACCAACCTTGTCACTGTCTGTACATCAGGTTTCATTTCTTGCTTATCTTGCTCAGTTGTGAATTCAAGGGGACTTCTTACATGTTCTGATGACAAATATTTTGTGTCCAACAAACAAGCTTGAGATTCTTGCTCATCCTGGTCTTGTGTGTGCATTATAGATGTAGTCTCTAGCTGCACTGTATTCAAGCTTCCTGGTTTAGGTGAACAGAGATGGGTTTTTTGCAGTTCTTTTTCATCACATGGCAGAATTAAATGCTTATACTCTGATTGTGCAGACTGGGGAATAAATGGCTGCATGCTTTGCTTTTCTTGCTCTTTAAGGGACCATGCAGGAACCAAATACTCAGAGGTTGCTTTTGAATAAGATGGAATTTCTTGCTGACATGTTTTATTAGCTGAATAAAATAATAGTGGAGGTTCAGACTCCAGTTTTGAAGGTACAGTTAAATAATCTTGACTTTCTAGAGTTTCTGCTTTACCTGTAGAATATGATAAATTTAATTGTTCTGATCTTAGCTGTGTAGCTGTGTGGAAGTAATGTGTGGTCTGTTCTCTCTCTGTTGCAGGTAAAATTACATGTTCATCCTCTGACTGTGCAGCCACAGGCAATAGTACTTTGCCTTCTATATTCTCTGCTCCTTTGCTTGCAAAAAAGAAACCTGACTCAGGTTGGAAAGTTTCTGACTGCTCTGTTTTACTGTGGGTGTAAGACAATTCTAAGTGCTTGAGGGTTAGGCTTTCTGTTACAGGTGAAGACTTTGTACTTCCTTCTAGTTTTGTTTTGGAGGCAGAATGTGAAATACCCGTAAGTACGGACACTGATTGTTCAGTAAGAGATGAATATGGTTGAATTTTTTGGCTCCCTGCTTCCTCAGTGGAAAAGGATAAATCTTGTTGCTCAGTTTCAAACCGAGCAGTTAAAGATGAAGTAACCCCAGTGTCTGGGTTCTCTGAATGTCCTGCTCCCAGCTGGGCCATTTCATGCTTTTCTGCTTTGTCAGGAGGATGTAATGAAGCCAATTGTTCAAAGTCTATTTGTTCAGTTCCCTGCTGTTTGGTCCTGCCAAAGGTATATGATACAGAAGGTGTTTCTGGTTGCACTGTGTCAACAACAGAGTACTGAAAATTAATGCACTGCAGTTCAGGTTGGGCCCTATCGCTCTGCTCCATTTCACTCATGAAATGTGATGTCTCTGGGTGCTCCAACTGAGCAGTCTGTAGTTGATCTTCTTTGCCGTAGGAGTATAATACATCTGATGGTTTCATTCCACAAGTCTCTGCTTCTGTAAGAGAATGTGTCAAATCTGGATGCTTTTGTTGTTCCAGTTGCAACTGCTCTGATTTTTCTATGGAATATGAAAAATCAGAAGGCATGAATGCTGCTTGTGCAGTTTCCTGTTTTTCTGTTTTGTGAAGTGAATATGATAAACCCGGTTGCTCTAAGTCTAACTGTGAAGCTGGTTTTGGCTTTTCTTCACTGACAGAGTGCAAAAAGCCAGGCTGGGCCAGTCCCTTTTCCTGTAGTTTACCAGAGGACTCAAAAACCTCTGTCTGTTGAAGTACTTCTTGGGCAGGTTGTGAGTGTGTTGGTTTGCCAACTGGATATGATAAATCCATTTCTTCCACTTCTCGTTCTTCAATTTCATAGTGTTCTTGTTGACCAATAGAATGTGGCAGATCTGGATAGTTTGGTTTCTGCAATTCTGGCAATACCATTTCTTGTTCTCTTTTGTCAGAGGAATACAACAATCTATCATGTTTCAGTTTCCCTTGTACAGTTTGCATTTTATCTGGATTAATGAAGGTATATTGAAAATCTTCTTGCCCCAAGTCCATTTGTGTTGTTTCTTGTGACAGTGTTTTGCTAATGGAATAGGAGAAACTGGGAAGTTCCTGCTCTGGATGCTCAAGCTCTAGTGCTGTTCCTTGCCATTCTGTTTTGTCAGTGAAATGCAACAGCTCCTGATGTTCTGCTTCCTCTTGGACAGTTTGTGGTTGCTCTGTCCTACCAGGGTGAGGTGATAAATCTGGTTGGCCTAACCCAGGTGGTGTGGTTTCTTGTTGCTGTGTTTTATCAATGGAATATGATAAACCCAAATGCTCCAACTCTTGTTTTTCCATTTCCTGTTGTTCTTTTTTGCACGAAGAATGCAAACCCAGTAATTCACTTTCCAGTGAGGCCCTATTTGCTTGTTCCACTGTGCCATGAGAACTTGAAAACATTTGCTGTTCCAATTTCAGTTGTACTATTTCCTCTGGGTGCAATGTATAGCTTCCCCTTTCCTGTTTGACCTCCAGTTGTGTGCTTTTTGCTTCTTCACTAACAAAGGAAGATAAATCAGAGGGCGATATTTTGCACATGGCATCATCTGGATGTTCAGACTGCAGTGAGGCACCCCATGATGGCTTTGTTTTTACAAAAGAGTGTAACAAATCATGTTCTTTCAATTCTGGCTGTGTTTTACAAGTTTCTGCTGTGCCAACAGGGAATGATAAATGTGCATATTCTGATTTTGCTTGGGATTTTTGCAGTCCTTCTCTTTTCCCCATAGACCACTGCAGCTCAGTGTGTTCTGCCTGTATTCCTGCACCTCCCCACTTCTCTTCTTTGCTGAGAGATGATGAAAAATCACCTGGCTGTTCCTGCTCTGGCTGAATATTTTCTTGCTGCTGTACTGTGCTAGCGGAATGCCATAAATCTGGGTATTCCAAATCCACTTCAGCAATTTGAGGCTGCAGTGTTTCACCAACTGAACATGTAAAATCCATTATTTCTGCCTCTGGTTGTGTGATTTCATGGTGTTCTAATCTGCCAACAGATAAATCTGAAGAGTTTGATTTTGGATGTGCAGTGTCTTGTTCTGCTTCACTAACAGAATAAGGAAACTGTGAATGTCTCAATTCTGGCTGTGCTATCTTGCCTTGTGAAGCTTTTTTGAAAGAATGCAAGAAGCCAGGCTGCTCCTCTTGAACACTTTGTGCTTGCTTTGTTTTGCCAGGCTGAGATGATAGAGATGGTTTTCCTAACATCTGTTGTTTAGTTTCTTGTGATTGTGTTTTATCAATGGAATATGATAAATCAGGATGCTTTGGTTCTGGTTTTGCCACTGCATCTTTAGCATCTAGTTTCTCTTTTGTGGCTTGTGGATGCTCTGCTCTGCTGTCAGACTGTTCCTCATTGGGGCATCCCAAGGCTGTGTGCTCCATTGGTTCTTGCCCTGTTAGGTTGACAGAGGATGGTAAGTATTCATGACCCAACTCCAGCTGTGCGGGTGGGTGCTGTTCTGTTTTGTCATGGGCATACAACACATCTGGCTGTTCCAACCCCATCTGGGTTATTTCTTGCACTTTGTCAGGAGAATGTGCTACACTAAGGTGTTGAGGTTTTGGCTGTGCAGTTTGCAGTTCTCTTGCTTTCAAAACAGAATAAGGAAAGTCAGAATGTCCCTGCCCTGATTCTGACATTTCTTCTTCCAGTGCTGTACATACAGAAGGGGCCAAATGTGGAATTTCCACTTCTGGCTGGACCTTTTTCTGTTCTGTTTTAACAGAGGGGTAAATTTGCTCCATTTCTTGTACTCTTTGGTGCACCTCTGTGTTGTCCAGAGGATGTATCACATCAGTGCACTCTGCCTCTGGTAGGGTCATTTCATCAACTGGTCTGACAATGGAAGATGGTAAGTCTGGCTGTTCCAAGGCTTCCTGGGTGTGTTCTAATTGCTTTGTTCTACAAGGACAATACAGTAAATTTTCTTGCTGTGCATTCTGTTCTGTGGTTTGCTGCTGTTTTCTGCCAACAATAATTTTTCTGTGTTTCTGATCCAAAGGTACTACTTTTTGTTGGTTTGTCTCATCAGTGGAATGTGACAAATCAGGATGCTTCATTTCCCACGTTACTGATTCTGACTCATTTGTTTTGCCAGGGGAACATATCAAGCCTGGATCTTTTGACTCTATTTCTGCAGTTGCTGGAGAAACACTTTTTCTGGACACTTTAGACAATTGTTGATGGTTAGACTCAAACTCTTGAGTTGCTTGTTCTTTGGTTTTATCAAAATAAAAGGATAAATCTGTGTATTTTAGATCCAATTGTGAAGTTTCTTGCTGGTTTCTTTGACCATCAGAATACAACAAATTTTGGTATTTAGATTCTGCTTCAATATTTTTACCTTGATCTACTTCATCCAGGTTTCCCGGTGAATGTAAATGTTCTAATTGCTGTTCTGTTTCTCCCATGGAGTATGAGAGCTCTGGTTGTCTTGACTTCTGCTCTACAATGTCATCTGCTTTTCCTTCACCACTGTCGCATGAAAAATCTTGATGTTCCATCACCAGTGGTACAGTTTCTTGTTGCTTCAAACAAAATGGTAAGGTTAGATGTTTTGATTTTCTGTGTTGTTCAGCTTCATGAAATGAATGTTGTGAAACTGGATATTCTGAATTGATTTCCATTTCTAGTGAAGATTGTTTTCCTCTGGAAGACGGCAAAAATGTTTGCTCTGGCTCTTGATATACTATTTCTTGTGGTTCTGTTTTACCAGTAAAGCATGAAAAAAATGGTTGCTCTGATTTGTGTTGTATCCTTTCCTCCTGCATTTCTGCACTTACATTATACATCTGTTCTCGATCTGCTGGCTCTGTTTGCATTTCTTCTTGCATTTGCTCACTGAAAGAATGTTGTGAAAATGGATACACTAACTCTGGTTGAGCTATTTCTTGCTGTGCCAAATTAATTTGGTCTATGGCCTGTTGCTCTTCTTTCCCCCAGGTTTCTGACAGATCTGAATACTCTACGTCTATTTGTATAGCTTTTTGCTGGCCTGCTTCCTGCTGTTCCATCTCTCTTTGTACTGTATCTTCTTGTTTCACTCTGGCAAAGGAATATGATGCATCTGACTCAGCCACATCCAGTGGTGGTGTTTTCTGTTGCTGACTATCAGCAGTGAAACAGGAAGGAAGTGACTGTTCCTGCTTCATTTGTACCATTTTCCAGGGCTTTTCTTTGTCAACTGAACGTGATGACCCCAAAGATCCTGATTCCACACCATCTTGCACTACTTTCCTGGTGTTAAATGAAAAATCCCTATTTTCTGAAGGTAGTTGCACATTTTCATGTTGTTCTGCTTCACTAATGAAGCTTGATGGCTCTTGGCCTTCTAAGTCTCTTTCTACAGCTTCTTTTGCTATTTCTTCCTGAGAATATGGTGGATCTGCTTGTTCCAATTTTGGTTGCAGTATTTCCTGTTCTGTTTTGCCAGAAGAATATGATTTGTCTTGCTGTTCTGACCTCATCTGTGAGATTTTATGTTGCTGTTCTTTTCCAGTAGAATACGACAAAACTGGATGCTCTGACTGCACTTGAGTCATTTCTCCTGGTATTCCCTTGGCACAGGAATACAGCTTGCCTCCAGGCTGCAAATCCTGCTGTACAGGCTGCAACTGTTCTCTTTTCTTACCAAAATATGACATAAGAGATGTGTCTGAATCTGCTTTTGCCAGTTCTTGCTGGTTTGTTTCATTTGTGGGACACGGTACATCTGAATGTGCTGTTTCCAGATACCTACTTTGCTGTGTTACAGCTCTTCTGGTGGAATCAGATATATCCCAATCTACTGGCTGGAGTTCTGAAGTATTTTCTTTTTCTGCTTCTTCCACCAAACATGATAAATCTGAAGGTACCAGCACAATCTGTGCTGTTTCTTGTTGCCGTGCTTCTTCAGGGGAATAAGATTGTGGCTGTTCCATTTCAAAAGGAACAGATTTTTGTTTTTCTGTTTCTTCCCTGGAAAACAAGAACTCTTGCTGTTCCGTTTTCAGCTGTGAACTTTCTGATTCCTCCAGTTCTTCCGTGGATAAAGAAACATCTGGATGCTCCATCTCCAGCTCTGCACTCTCTGATTCTTCTCTTTCCTCACTGGGAAAAAAATATGAATGCCCTTTTTCCAATTGAGAATGATCTGATTCCCCTGTTTCTTTCCTGGAATGTGAGAAATCTGTGTGTTCTGTCTCCAGCTGCACACTTTCCAATTCCTTCATATCTTCCCTTGAAAAAGAGAAGTCTGGGTGCTCCATTGCCCACTCTGAACTCTCTGGTTCTTCTGTTTTTTCCACAGAATATGAGAATTCTGGCTGCTCTGTCTCCAGTTGAGCCCTCTCTGATTCTTCTGTTCCTTTCACGGAAAAAAGTAATTCTGGATGCTCCAGAGGTGAACACTCTGGTTCCTCTGTTTCCTCCCTGAAATATGACAAATCTGGATGTTCTGTTTCCTCCCTGGAATATGAGAAATCTGGATGTTCTATCTCCAGCTGTGCACTTTCTGTTTCCTCTATTTCTTCCCTAGAAAAAGAAAAGTCTGGATGCTCCATTTCCATCTGTGCACCCTCCAATTCCTCTGTTTCTTCCACGGTATATGAGAAATCTGGATGCTCTGCCTCCTCCTGTGTTCTCCCTGGTTCCCCACTTTCTTCACTGCAATATAAGATATCCAGATCCTTCTTCTCCATTTCTGTGTTCTCAGCTTGTTTGGCTTTTTCAATGGAAAAATCAGGGTGCTCCAAATGTACTGCTTTATTCAGAGCTGAAGTTTTCTGAATTTCTTCTGTTTCTGTGCAAATAGGATATGAAACGCCAAAATATTTAGAATCTATTTTTTCAGGAATAGGAGCAGTTAGTTTGATTCCTTGCTCCAATTCCTGAAGGGAGGAGGAAATGTCTTGCTTGGGCTTTGTTTGCTTCTCTAAATGAACATTTTGGGTTTCCAGTGGTGGGGTCTTTTGATCCTCTCTTTTTGCAGCAGAATACAGTAAGCCTGAAGGCTCAGTTTCTGCCAGTGCAGTTATTGATGAGTAATACTCAGTTTCTTTCTTCTCTGTTTCATCTACAATATGTGGTAAAAGCACATGTTCAGTTTCAGGTTGTGTAGTTTCTGATGTCTGAGAAATAACATCCTCCTGTCTTGTTTCAGATAGAGTAGAATATTTGGATTTATCTGATGGAGCATTAGAAAAGTAAGATTGACCTTCTGACTTCTGTTCTTTGCTCTCAGGAGTTTCTGACATGGATGCTGCAGGCAAAACAGTTTGCATACTTTGTCTATCTAATTCATTGCCAAAATCTGCTGAAACAGACTGTGGTGCAGAATTGGGATTAATTTCCTTCTCCGTTGGTTCATTCAGATGATCTGATTCTGGCAGCAGAGATTCATATGTTTTGTTATTTGCATTTTCAGCTGAGGGAAACATCACTTGTTTCTCTGATTTATCACCAGACTCTAATGAAATTGAGGTTGTTTGCTCTGTTATTGATGTTTTGGCTGCAGGTGGATAACTTTGCTTCTTCCTGGCTTCTTCAGAAAGGCCAGACTTCAGTGAATGTTTTGTTACCTCATCTAGAGTCTTCAAAAGAGACCGTCTGTCTTCTATTTCTTCATGTTGAAGAGTTGTTTCTGCACCAAAGCCTGAAAACTTGCTTGGTTTATCTCTCATTTTAAAAGGTTTCATAATTTCAGATGGAACATCTTTACTAGTAAGCTGCTTTTCAAGAGGTAGTGTTGGTGAAGAATAGCTTTGACTATCATGTGCTGTGAGTTGTTTTCTTTGCTCTCTTCTTCTCTCTGATGGTGTTTCAAGATATCTACTCCCTACTTTCTGGAAAGGTTTTTGATGTGATCCTTCTGAAAGTGAACTGAATTTCTGTAATCTTTCTTTTACTGATATTTCAAGGAACTGTTCAGAATCTCCTGAAACTGAGCTACGTCTCTGGATTGTGTTTTTTTCCAATGTTTCAGGGGCTGAACCAGTCCCTCCAAAAATTTGGTTGAATAGTTGGATTCTGGCTTGTACTGGTCCTCCAAGGATAGGCCCTACTTTTCTTAGTCTGCTCTCCCTAAATATTGATCTTATTGGAGCACGTTTTACTGGCTGTTCTGCAATGTTCTCTAGATCTTCTTTGTCATCCAGCAATTCCTCATCTGTGTCTTGTGCTTCCATTTGTTCAGTGTTCAACACAGAGGCCTGCACATCTCCTAGAACAGTTCTTGGTTCTTGCCTCTGCATTCCAGAAGAATCACGTTTTTTATTGCCTTGGCCTCCCCTCAGTCTTGTAGCCATTGGCACCCTACTGGAAGATTTGCCCTTCCTTTTTCGAACAATCTTTCCTTCATCCATAATAAAAATTACTTTTCCAGGAGGAGAACCTACTGGTGAACTTTCCACACTGTAAAGATCAGAAGTTGTACTAGTTTCTGAGGCCCAGGGAGTAGAACACCTGCTTGAACTGGTTTCCCAGGTTATCCCACTGTCTTCACTTTGAACTGTTACCATAGAAAAGGAAGGGTTAGTCATGATGTACTGCAGCTTGGGTTTCACATCTTCACTTTGGATAAGATCTTTTAAACTAAAAACAAGAAGAACAAAAGAAAAAAAAATATGTATAAACGCACAACAAATTAAATTATTGCAGTAAAGTTGTAATTTTTGCTTTACAAGAGAAATAATTTTCAAAGTTGTAAAAATAGTGCATGTGCATAAATTTTGAAATACAAGCATAAGCAAAGTTGTATTTCATCTGAAAAAAATGTATTTTAGGCATATTTTTTTGTAAAGCTGTATGTTGAAAGGCTAGTTAAATGAAGCAGAGGTGTTTAACTGCTCTTGAAAATGCAGGAAAAAGTCTTTGATATTACCTTGTTGTGCCAGTGTGATTCTAGAGCTATTCTCCAGCATATGATTATCTCACAATATAATCTAAACTTTGCATTAAACAACTGTAAGATACTGTCTGTGTTTTAATAGTACCTACTCTTGCTTTGCCAAAGTGTAAGTGATTATACAGTGCTCAAAGGAGTAGGAAATCTATCTGCTCATTTATTACTGTCTTGTCATGTTTCATCCTCTAAGCGCTAAGTATTTAACAAAGTGAGAATACATTAAACAGTAAAAATATACCGAGTTCTGCCCAAATGGTATAACAATGTTTTATACAGCTAACTTTAAATCTTATGATACATAATCAGTACACTATCATATACTGTAATCAAATCTCTCTCTCATAAGAATCTCTCAAATCTCTCATAAAAAAAAAAAAAAAAGACAAACCAAACAGCTAGAGAAATGCTTTCTGTGAAGCTTTAGGAAAAAAAAACCCAAACAACTAACCAGTCTTAGGAATAAGAGTGTAAAGAATAGCAAAACAGTTTAAAAATGGTTTTGTTGTTCTGTTTTGTGTCAGTGATTTTATTTTGTTTGGTTTTTTTAAAAGGGGAAAAAAAAAGGAGGGGGAGGGGTGTGAGGCATTTTTAAGGTTGCAATAGTTATTCCAAAAAAAAGCATAGAAAACATAATCAAAAATATATTTCTTAAGTAGACAGTAGTTCATTTAGGAAAACTGTATTACTAGATGAAGGAAGAAAGGCAGAGTATCTGCCCACAGAGGCTTTAGTAGAGCAGAAGAGGTGTTGAAGTCTGTGTTACTCCCATTGAAGGAAGCAAAACTATGACCACACAACGTCCTGCTTCCACTGAACAGAGATAAGGGCAACTTCCCAGGTGATTAGGATAAAGCACTTCTTCAGTAAGAGTGAAGAAATCTGCCTCCTGACCATGAGATCAGAGAAGCAGAACTCATCTGACCAACTGCCATAGGCTGTGACCCAGCACCATGTAGGTGCCAGAGATGGCTGCAGGGGCAACAGGGACACCCCTGAGCAGCAGTCAGCATCACTCTGGAGGGTGCTGAGTGCCCTGCAGAAGGCAAAGGAAAAGAGGGAATGCTTAAGAGACTCTTAGTCACTCCACCAAGCAAAGTCTCTGAACTGTAAGGTTTTTGTAAAGGGCTATAAAGGGCACTCACCAAAACTGCTCAGGACAAAGGTAATCTACTTTTCCATACTATCTTGTGTTATTAAATAAAACCCCATGTATAACAGAGCAGTACTCCCACTTCAGTTGATAATAGTGAATACAAATGGTGTGTCCTAGGTCTGCCTATGCAAAAATCTTGAATTATTCACATTATTCTCACATTTCCAAGGTCGCAGTTACAATTCATACTTCTCTGAGAGGATGAGATGGTGCTTTTTCTTTTTAAGACCAGAATGAATGCTAGAAATAAAGCATTTCCTTCCAATATATTCCAAACCCTGTCTTAATTTTGTATATAACTTGCATGCTGCACAGTAGTAGCTGAAAGACTCCTCTCTAGTCAGAGGACATGTCTGCCATTGCAAAAAAAAATATGTTTGCAATGTTTCAGCTCCATAGATGAAGGTATGTATAAAGCCAATGACATCCAGGGAAAAAAAAAACAACAGTGCTGCCTTTTTTCCAAGTAGACATTTCACACCCAGGACTGTCAGCACATGTGCTGTCAGTTTATTTTCATGCTAGGACATTGGCTCAAACCTTTTATGATTCACATCATAACAGCTCAAACATAGATTCTTATCTCCCCTCCTGCTTCTCACACCCAACTGTTCCTCACTACAACTTCTGTGCTATGTCCACATGTGTTTCAGGTTTCTAATCCAGCACAGCAGGCTGGGTACATGTTCTTTTATATTTCATACTAAGGAAGAGATTTTACCTGCCCAGACACCAGAGCAGTCATGTTCACACACGAGTGAGGTCCATCTCTCTGTCTACACCAGCACCATTACAGAGAAGCACAGCCAGCCCATCAGTTTTCCAAAATCCTCCAGGGCCTCCCTTCACCCTCTTCATATCAGACCTTGTCACTCTGAGTATCATCAAAATGTGTAGCTCTTTGCTGTAAGCTAAAAAAAGCCTGGATAAAATGACCAACATATCAAGCTGAGGCAATTGCCTGCACTGACAGTATCTTCTGTTCCCTTAAAGTTTCTACTTCAGCTCCACAGGCATAGTGCAGTGGAGGTGGAAACTGGTATTGGCCAGTTTTCCATCCCAGTTGAAGGAAATACTTCATAATTTTTGTGTTTCTGCTCTGTACATTCCTGTAGTTTCAGCATACTGAGCAATCAGTATGCTCAGCGAGGTCTCTTCCTGTTGCTGTGCAATTCCTAGTAGTTCATCAACTGCCTTCTTCAGGGTAAGAGAATTAGGAGCTACAGAAAGTTACTATTTTAAACCCATCCTTTCACTCATTAGCCTATTATCCTTCATTATAGCAATGACACTTCTGGCAGCACGCATCTGGTGTGGTGGTTCATGCAGCTGTCCAAATTCAAATAAATAATTACATAAAAGCAGTAAGACAGCTTCTTGCTTTGCTACAACTCTGATTTTTTTATTAAGAGTAGCTGGGAGACAGAAACTGAGGCAACCTATTACGTTTTGCTGCGTTCCTGACACTTGCAAATGCCTGGGAAGGGACCTGGCTGCCGTGCTGGTAACTTCGCCAGACATCAGGTCATGGCATGGCCCAGCAGCACTTTCTGTTGCAGTTTCAAATGCTGCTTGAGAAACCAGAGCACAGTCATGCCTCAGTGGTCGGTCTGCCTTCCACCTGCGTTCTGGATTATACACCTTAATGATCATGAAGGGAGCACAGGTACTGAACAAACTGGTGGTGGGAGACGTGTTTAAGTATATGGTGTAGCAGTGGCCCTGGTAGAGTTATAGAATGGTTGGACTTGATGATATTAGTCTTTTCCAACCACAGTGATTCTGTGATTCTGACTTCCTTTACACAGTGATTTAATAATTTTCTTGAGACCTACTGGGGAACTTGAAGTCTGTGTATTGAGATCAAACTGCAATGTAGACCTTTATCAAAGACTCAAATATTATCTAAAAGGCTGAAGAGAAACACAATACAGAGTGCTTGGTTGCAACACAGTGGATTGCCAGCTACACTGCTCCCAGCTCCAATGACCCCACATTGACATTTCACCCTGCTTAGCTGCTTCTCCCACTACACTTTAACTCAAGCCTCTCCTTTCCACCAGTCTTGCCTTCCCCTCCATGTGTACCTGCAGCTCGCAGTGGACAAACAGCCCTGCCAGCCCCCTCCACACTGGCCCAAGCAGGTGCTGCCTCATCTGGAAAGTGAAAATCACACACTTTTCCCCACATCCTTCTCTGCTTTGAGGACGGTGAGGAAATTTTTTCATTGGGAAGACAAATCCCCAGCATTCTGCTTCCCAACTCTTTCATCCCAGCATCCCATTTGCTATAGTTCCACTCCCTTGCTCTACTGCATCCCCCATGTGGCAGGCAGTCCCATGACTGGAACACTGTCATGGATGGCTATGTCCTTTTTAGGAAGGATAGGCTGGCAAGGAGAGGTGGTGGAGT